>VDFB02259680.1:0-43923 GCA_007258455.2 Sequoia sempervirens | reverse complement strand
TCGGCCCACCTACTCCAATCTGCTATCATGACCATGAGTTGCAGTGCCTCTTGCAACTCAATCATTCTGTCTAAGAGAATGAAATAGGAAGCATATCTCGTATCAGTAGGTTTCAGGAACTCCTTCGCGAAGGTCCTGAAGAGTGCATGTGATGTGTGGTGGTTGCAGATAAACATCTGCACATCTCTCGCATCATGAACCACTGCTCTAATCCATTCAATCTTTCCCATGTCCTTGAGTGCATTGTTCATGGCATGCACACAACATGGGTCCACCAAATATGCCTATAAGTAGCCTCAACAAGTCTCCCTGCAGCTTTGTACACATGTGCAACATCTGTCACAACTTGGACCACATTTTGTGGCCCAACCTCCTCAATAGCATCCCTGAGAACCTCAAACTGAAAATCAGCATCTTTGCGATGCCCTGAACAATCAACTACCTTAAGAAAATATGGGCCCTCAGTACATGTAACCATGATGTTAATGAGTGGACGATGGCTAATGTTCGTCCACCCATCCATGACTATGCTACATCCTGTCTCAATCCAACACTCCTTCATCTTCTCCATCAACAAATTGATCTTGGAATAGTTCTTATCCAAGATCGCGGTCCTCAATTTCGTCTCACCTGGTGGCACATATGATGGTCCTCCCTTTGCCACCATCGATATCATATCCTTAAAATAAGGAGATCGGGCAACATGAAACGGGATGCCATTGGCAAAGAAGAACTTGCCAATGGCATCATCTATCTCCTCCTTGAGCTGCACATTAAACAAATCTGCAATGGGGTTACTTTGAGTTTGACTTTGCATTTTCCGTTTCCCCCTTCCCTCTCCTGCATAGGCACTAGAAGAAGAACCTGGTGTCCCTCCTACTCTCGTCTGCAAAGTATGGCTAGATCTCTGTTGTTGGCTATGCTGAAGCTGTGTCCTATGAGACAAAGTAGTAGGCACAGGTGCAACTGGAGTATCATCATGAACACCCCATAACTTATTTATTTCAATTTTGAATTTCAGGTTTTCCGGTTTTAATAAAAAGCGACATATCCCCACACCTTTTCCTTTAATGAAAAGGAGGTGTGCATTAACTCTAGTGATGCTGCCATACCACCCACCACCACAAAAGTTGCACTTCCACCTCCTTGTGCCACCAGTTGTTGCTGCTTGCGGTTGCCTGCTTAGATCTTTTGTTGCAAATTGTTTGAGAGGGGAAGTGGGATCAAAAGGACCCCTAGCATACTTTGCCAATATTGCAGAAGGGCAATTTACATTACTTGCTTCACTTGCCATGGAACTAGTTTGGACTTCATGCTCATCCCCATGGTCATCCCCCTCAACCCCAGGTTCATATTCAGGATCAACATCACTATGTGAATGAGCTTCATCCTCACTCATGTTGATGTCATCATTGTCATGAGAGCTCATTGTGACACTGCAATAAACAAATAAATTCTATAAGTGCCTAGTTTCAGCCTAGTTTAACAAATTTTAAAATTTCATGATGAATCTTGATGGAAAGATGAAAAAAAGAACAATGAGCCTTGAAATGAAAATTAAAAATATGAATATGCATTTGCAGCCATGTATATGAAATTATGATTAATTTTTTAATCATAATTTCATAGACATGTGGCTGCAAATGCATATTCATGTTTTGATTTTCATTTCAATGCCCATTTCAAACATCAAACTACATTTTCAAAATGAATGTAAAAAGTAAAACTAAAAACTTGGAAAAGTTGAAAACAAAACAAACAAAAAAATTGAAAAAACTAAGAAAAAGAGTCATAAAACCCTACCTTGTGCTTGAAAAATCCTTCAAAATTGGTGTAGAATGCTTCTCTTCTTCTTCTTCTTTATCCTTCTCACCCCTCTTGCACTTGCAGCACCTCAAACTCACTCTTTCACTCACTCTTCTCACTGGTTTTCCTCTTCTTCACCTAGCTGCTCAAAACATCAAATGCATATGTGAGTTAAAAAATGAGCAATTAGAGACTTTTAATTCATTTAGAGGCTTTGAGATGGGTCCCACAAACCTTTAGGGCTTGACCCCAGGCACAAAGGCCAATAAAAAATAAAGAAATTTAAAGAGCTATGGCATTAGCGATCCAAAGCGTGACGTCACGGAGTGTCTCACGAGGCGCTGAGGGGCCAGCTTGAAGGCGTCCTGAATGTCTCCGGGGGCGCAGGCGTCTCGCGTCTCGGGCGTTCTGCGTCAGCGGCGGTGGAGTGGCGTGGGAGGGACATCCCTTGATCTCAAGTCCACAGGCGTCGGAATGGCGGAGACTGACAAAAAGGGGCAGCGTCCAGGTGGAGTTCTTGATAATATCTCTTATATTATTGATTCACAAATGAGAAACTCCTTTACAAATGGAGGCCAATAAGTAGCATCACAAACTGATGTAAGTACAGGACTGAGTGATATAAACTGTCAGGATATCTCTGCCTTATACTCAGATCTCAATCTGCACTTTACTCAAACTCGCACTGCTCTTGGATGAACTCGCATGTACAGAAAAGATATCGAACTTGACTTGATGATCTTCAGACTTTTCATAACAGATTTACTAATCTGCTCTGCTCCTTTCTTATTCGCACCTTAGACTAGTGGAAGAACAATGTGTATTGGATGATCAACAATGAACAAATGAATGAGTATATATACAAGAGACAAGAAGGAGGACGTGACTTTTCACCACCAAGTCGGCCAGCAAGAAAGAACCTCTTCATAAAATAATGTGCCAAGAGAAAAGGTCGGCCACCAAAGAAATAATATCTTTTGCACCTTGTAAACAAATGAGAGTGAGGTCAGCCTCAACAACTCTTTAAATGATGACTCTTCAATCATAAGCTCGTGCCTCTAGATACTTATAAATTAAATGGCCTCATAGCTAATATTTAATTTATCAAATGATGTAAAGGAGAAGCTGGAAGAAATACAACTGAAGCTGCATTTAAACATCAACACTTAGTAGGGATACCATTGATGTCATGGGGTATCCTCGTTTGAGCGCTACGGATGAAGCAGAGCAGCAATCAAAACAAAATACTTAGTCATTCCCTAGTCTTCAGCCAGAAGGAAGTCCTCAATAGTTGCATAAGACAATGTATCACTTGGGCCAACAAAGCCATATAGCCCAACATAGAGTGAGGAAGAAGAATAATTTCCATTTAATTCTCGAAGCCAAATCCTACTGATCCATTATGTACCATTTAGCTGTATATTCAGGATCTGGAACCAATGATACATTATGTGTGAGGTAGCCGATATTTCTCAGAGGTTAGACAACACTAATTCTCCCTTGGTCTTATAGAAAGCCAAATGCATTCAACAATTTGTGGGAGACTGTCATAATGAGATTATTCAAATCTATGGGTGGCCTACTATTGAACTACCAAAGATGAAAAGAAAAAGGATTTTAGCGTTAGTTCCCCTATCTTTGGAGGATAGATGGGAAGTTTTTAGAAGCTTTATACTCCATTGAATATTGATTCAGATACCTCTACCTCATGTTGCAGATAGAGATGGCTGCCCAATGTACAATTGGCATTGAAATTGATGAATCTATGAGGATTTCAAAACAATTAAAAGAGGGCTTAGAAGATCAAAGGCTTAGATGTCAAACCTAATTGGCTCTGTAGGATCAATTAATAGATTTGGAACAACGTAAGTGTGCTAAGAAGGATAGGGAGATATTAGAACTCCAAATGACCAATGAGAAGGCCAAACTCAGTTAATGGAGGTTGTCCAGATTGTCAAAGCATCCAATAAACAAGAACTTTTAGCTGGACATCACTTGAAACAAGAAGTAGAGGAAGCATACGAGTTATGAGCCGCTGTCTCCCAGCATTTGACATCTCCTTCTTCAGTGTCTACATTACCTCTAGGGACGTCTCCTGACTCTGCCTCTCAACAATGATTGTTTAGTAACTTTAGTTGACTTTTTGTCATCTGGAAGACGAATTTTCTTTGGGGAGGGCCTGATGTAGATAGCATAAAATACATATTAGTTATGATGTACTTTCAGTTAGTCGGCGGGTATGGTATGCATCATAGTTTGCGGACTCGGCGGTCTCGGGAGTCCATAGGCCAGCCAAGTCGACTCGCCACAGACTCGGGAGTCGAGTCTAGGAG
This sequence comes from Sequoia sempervirens, assembly GCA_007258455.2. Lineage (NCBI taxonomy): Eukaryota > Viridiplantae > Streptophyta > Pinopsida > Cupressales > Cupressaceae > Sequoia > Sequoia sempervirens. The sequence goes on along the minus strand of VDFB02259680.1, from coordinate 39,784 downwards.
AGTCCTGGGTCGGGACTCGGGAGTCCAACCTCAGGACTCGAAGAGTCCTGAGGTCAGACTCGGGAGTCCCGACCCAGGACTCTCCTATGTGGCTGGGAGTCAAAAGGGGTTAAAAAGAGTCCTGAGGTTGGATTCGGGAGTCCCAACCTAGAACTCTCCTGTGTGGCTGGGAGTCAAAAGGGGTTAAAAACCCATGTTTTTTTAACTTTTTCTTTCATTTTAACACTCAAGTTTGTGAAATAGAGGTCTACAAATTGAATTGGGGTTGAAAGAAGCCAAGATTATATGTAAACATTTATAATCTTATGATGTTATACATTGAAACTATGAGTATTTGATGACTATGAATGATTAAATTTCAATTATTGAGTGTTTGATGATCATATGACATGTGTAATCTTTGAATTATGAGTGTTTGATAATCAAATTAGGCTCTTATGTTCTCTAAATGCATTAATTTGTTCTTGTTTTTTGTAAAACTACGGTTTTTTTTTTTTGCCGAGTCCTAGCCAAGTCTTTTCTCGAGTCCATGCTGAGTCCCAAGTCCAAGTCATATTTTTGGGCTGCCGAGTCTGCGGCGAGTCCGAGTTTTCCAACTATGGTATGCATCCTCGAGTGATTGAATTAGTTTTGGTGGTTGCTGATGGTTGAAATTCCTTAGCAGCCATTAACAAATTTATATAGTTCTTCTGTAGTTGGGAAAATGGACCATGTGTTAGAACTACTCCCTTATTCTAGTTTTGTGTAAAAGTATTGAATGAATAAAGGAAGCAACTGTTATATCATATAAAAACTCTCTTGAATTACTTTGCTATTTTTGTATGAATCTTTTCAATGTATAAAATAAGTTTACAGTGCTTTAAATAATTGTACAGTCCTTTAGCATGTAAACACAAAGAAGAAACGAAGCTCTTCAAAAATAGAGCAGTGATTCAAGTAAGATTTTGCAAAATCAACATCACAATTAGACAATCCTTCTTCAAAGAAGATAAAGTGTAATTATTACCATATATTTGAAAATTTGCTCAAGGGTATGTTATTTAGAGCATAACTTCCAAAAAGGATTGGTTTAATGATTTAGCCAAATTTTATGAAAACTGAGATTAGGAGATGATTGTCTCAATTTTATTGAAGGCATAGGCATAATTTAAGTTTTGTTGCCAAATGGAGTGTAGAAGCAATTTGAGATGTTTTTAATGTTGTGAAAACTGCTCATAGTCTACTTCCTATAAGTAATGTTACAAATTGGTCTCAAGGTTCTGTTCAAATAGGAATTTTTTTTTTGATAATTGAGAAATAGCAGGTTGTTGCTCAAGGAAAAGAGTGGCTACTCTGTATGAGTTTGCATTTATATCCAATGATGAACATGCATTTATTGCAGCTGATGCTCAAATTGATACTAAAATTTGTATCATGGACTTGGCCATGTCAATGTTTAGAGGTACAAATTAGATAAAGACGCAATTCAAAAAAAAAAAATTTGTAGGGAACATTTGCGTTTGGGAGAATGACAAAAAATCTGTTTCCCAAGGCCTCAGTAAATATAGCCACTGGAATTTTGGACATTGTTCATGTTGATATAAATGGTCTAATGATTGTTAGTTTCCTTGGAGGTGCCAATGCTGTATCACCTTTTGTTGATGATTAAAGTTGTTTTAGTTTTTGAATTATAAATCAGAAAATATATCAGAAGGTTGTTGAAAATGTAATTGGTAGGAAGATCAAATTCTTCAAATGAATTATGGAAGGTAATATATTTAAAGGAAGTTTAAACAATATTGTAAGGAACACAAAAGTCTAAGAAACAGACAGTTCCAGGCAATCCACAACAAAATAGTGTGGCTTAGAGGATGAAACACAAATTGAGAGAGTATTAGAACCATGTTTGAACATATCCAACTTCCACAAAGTTTTTTTGTACAACTGTTTTCTACTATTGCTCATATTTGAAGCGAAGTAAGCTCTAAATCAATGAAATGGTATAACACAAGAATTGTTGTCTAGTAAGAAACCCAACTTGGAATATTTAAGAGTATTTAGTAGGAAATTTTTGCAGGTATTCCTTATATTTTTATTGGTCCCAGTCAATAATCAAAATACTGTGAGTTTTACAATCCGACTATGAATTAGTTGTTTATTACTTTGAGATGTGAAATTTATCGAAGATTCGTCTCTCTATAGCAGCAACCTAAAATCGGTGAAAAAAATAGTTTTGGTTTTCAAATTGGAAATAAGATTTCAACTGAATCAGATTTCAATGACAATGAGCAGCTAGCAAATACACAAATTGAGGAGTGAAACAATTTTAGCTAGGAAAATTGCTTGTATTAACAAGGAGAACAGATTACGATATATAGAGAAGGTAGATTATTGTAGACATTTAAGATGTCTAACTACCTCAACTACTAACTACTGTAGCAATAGTATATTATTGACCATTAACAATAGAGAATTATTATTCTAACACCCTCCCTTAATGGTCAATCGTTTAACTAGCCTATAAAAAACAATCTACAGGTCTTTTGGTCACAAATTCTTCAGAACACTCTACTGCTGCTGAGACCCTTCCTGGATTTGTAAAATGTTAATGACCGAACTATCTAGAAAAAAAAAAAGAAGGCTGCCCCTTCTTTAGAAAGCTTTGCAACAAGAGACAAGAGTCTGCTGCTGACTCTACCACTTGAAATGAGTCTGCCACCAACCCTCCTAGAAACTGTAGAATTTCAGACCAAAAAACGTCCAACCTGACGTTGGGTAACAAAGTTGTCCCACCCTAAAACCAAAGACACTCTGAGAACAACTGCCACAATTTTGAGGATAAATCTTCAAACTGTCGAAACTTTTGCAGATGAGCATGATGCCCCAGATCAGACTGCAAGAAGATAGATGTACAAATGTTCGCCCCAACAACTCCAGGTGCGACCAAAAAAATGACTGCAACAAACCACGATTTTTGAGAAAAAAATTGCCAAACCCAAGATTACAAATCATCTTTTTTTACGGTAAAAACCAAATACTAGAGAGCCCTCCCGAACAACAGAAACCCTGACTAGGGTATACAGGAAAAACTCTTAATTTTTGAGGAGAAAATTATAAACCCTCTCGAAATTTTTTAAGGAAAAAAATTATGAAAACCCATATAGATTTTTTTAAAGGGAAAAAATATTAAAACCCATACAGATTTTTTAAGGGGAAAAAATATTAGAACCCATAAAAATAATTTTTGCTGTTGAATCACTAACTGCCCTCCAACATAATGTTGTTCAAACTGGCCATCTTCACGCTTTTCGAGGCACGAAAAACGAGGTACTGAGAAGAGGCTAATGCACAAAACCTAAGGCACGAGTTTCAATACACTGAGGCAGGTTCAGGCACGAAAAACAATGCAAATCCACTAGCACAAAATTTAAGGCATGGAAAATGATGCACCCAGAAAAATCAAGGACCAACCTAGTTGAGATCTCGGAAAAACCCATCAGGAATCTGTAATCAAAATAAAATTTCGACTTCAAACTGAGGGTCAAAACCCTAGTCAAATTGGCAGAAACCCTAGGCGCCATGAAAGACCAAAAAATTGTAAAAAATCATCAGAAAATTCGTGGCCATACAAAAAGCCCTTCACGTGACACTACATAGGGTAAAATCATATGTCGTAGCTCACAAAAAATCGCGACAGTCACGAAAATAATCAAACCTGTTAGATAATGGTGTTGGATTTGCAAAAGATGACAATGAGAGCCTTCGCAAGTTGCAAAAGAAAACGTGGGACAAAGATTAGCTAAAAAACGCAGCCAGAAAACCTCATGTCGCACCACATGGATTTTTGCAAACACAAATCGTACTAAAACCTGATCAGAAAAAAAAAATGCAGACATGAGTCAAGAAGGTCACGCCACACCAGAAGAAAGAAGACGAAATCCTGTCGCGGAAGGATACGCTGCAACTGAACGAAAACGCGAAATCACATGAGCTGTAGATGAAAAACGTGGCTGAAAGAGGGTTGCATTTGGAAAAAAAAAACGTGAGCAGAAGAGAAGATGCGCGGCTACTTACAATTTCTCTCTTTTTTTTCTTCAGATTCTGAAAAACCCACGATTTTCAAAAGCCACGAATGTTTTTTTTCAAAATATCCTTCAGAAAAACCAACGATTTTTCTCTAGCAAAAAAAACATGAGACGCAGGAGCCCTCGATTTCTTTTAGCAAACACGATCTGCAAATTTGCAGAGAAGGGTTTCGATTTTTAGTGAGAAAAACTAACGAAAATCAAAAAACAAAAAACCCTTAGACCTTGCAAAAAATTCTGAAAGTTCACACGCAAAAGCGAATTACTGAACCCTCCTAAAATCCTGAGCCCTTCCATGAGGGAGTCAAGCTTAAACCAGCTCTGATACCATGAAACAATTTTAGCTGGGAAAATTGTTTGAAATTGCTTGTATTAACAAGGAGAACAGATTACAATATAGAGAAGGTAGATTACTGTAGACATTTAAGATGTCTAACTACCTCAGCTACTAACTACTGTAGCAATAGTATATTATTGACCATTAACAATAGATAATTATTATTCTAACAAGGAGGAGCCTACTATTTAGATAGAGAGGAATTTCAAATGGAAATAGAGGAGCAACCTCATTTTCTAATTGAGGAAGAGTCAAATTTTGACATCCCAAGGTTTTGTCACAATGTAATTGGAAGTCTTTGTGGAAGGTAATTGAAAATACTCAATTTAGTTGCTTTTATTTAATGCAGTTTCAAAAGAGTCTAAAACTGTGCAAGCGGCTTTTAATTACCAAATGCAGAAAATGGGAGGAAGCAATGATTGATAAATATAAGCTCTTGATGAAAAATAAAACATGAGATAGTAGATCTTCCTCTTGGAAGAAAGACCATTGGTTGCAAGTAGATCTTCCTCTTGGAAGAAAGACCATTGGTTGCAAGTTGATTTACAAGCACTATAGGTTAAAGTTTGCCTTGTAACCTTGATAGGTTTAAGTTCGTCTTGTAAAATGTAACACACAATTATTCTCAAACTGGAGGTATTGATCATTTTTAAGCAGGCCCACTTGCGTTGAAGATGACTTGGAAGTGCTTCAACTAAATGTTAAAACATGCATTTCTAAATGGAGAGCTTGAGGAGGAGATTTATATGACACAACCAAAAGAACTTGTTGTAGCTGGAACTAAAACTGAGGTAAGCAAGCTAAAGAGATCTTTATCTTGTCATAAGCAATAACCTCATGCTTCTTATAAGTGAATAGATCAATATCTTCTTGCAAATGGCTTCAAGAGAGGTATAACTGATAATAATAGCATATGAAGCAAGCAAATGAATTGTTTATCCTTCAAGATATCTACAACATTACATTAAGGAGCAAGAATTTGGAATTCATGGAAGTATCAAAAGCATTTTGTGTGGTGAGTTTGAGATGGTAACTTGGTAAGTCATGGAGATTCACATTATTCTCTTGGAACTGTAAGTACATGTGATAATGGACACAAGGAGATTGCATATGATCTGGAAGAGGTTTCTAGAAGACATTTTGAAATGTTTCAATACAGATGAATGTAATGCAGTAGCAACTGTAATGGAATCAAATTTGAATCAATCTACAGTTATGAGTCCTAAGATAAGACAGAAGAGATATGGAACAAATTCAATAAAAACTGCTTTTGGAATTCACATGCATGACCAAATTTGGCTTATGCAATAACTCATTAATCCAGCACACAGTGATCTAGGATAATCTCACTCAATTGCAGTGAAGAGCGTTAAGCTACATGCAAGGTACTCTTGATTATGGCATCTGTCTTAAAATAATGACAAAGTATTGTAGTTAACAATGTATTATGATTTAGACTAAGTGTTAGTAAGGATCGAATGAAGAACTGAGAATGAGAGAGCAATGAGGCCTAGCATAATGTGTGCGGGACTGTTTATTTATTATTTTAAAGTGGGGGTTACAAATCAGTTACAATGAGAATGTGTACATGAATATTTGATTAGCATGTTTACATAATCAAACATTATTATGTTTATTATTTTATATAAACTTACATTTATTAGTTAATAGCAGGGAGGTGATTTATGAGACAAGAAAATTGACTACAGGTTACTGTTTTATGTTCAGTAGTGGTGTTATATCAGTAATAGCAAAAGGAATTAGCTAGAGCACTTCCAAGCAGTGAAGCTGAGTATATGGCAGCATCTTATTCAACTGAAAAGGCTATGTTGTTAGAAAGCTAGAGGATCTGGGGTTGGCACAGAATGCACCTATGAGGTTATATTGTGATAACCAAAGTTACATAACATCCTAAAATACAAAGCATATTGGCAGCTATTACCATTTCTTTGAGATCAAGTTCAAAATAAATTGGAGTATTGCTGTACAGAGAGAATGGTTGTACAAATCTTCACTAAACCATCATCTTGATGAAATTTTAGAATTATAAGTTTCAATTAAAAGTGCTTCCATGGAAGACATGGAAAAAGAGTCATTTGATAGGTTTTATCTAAGGAGGAATGATTGAGTAGAATTCTAGACTTTGTGTTAAATTTAGGATGTTGCATGTTTAGAGTCTTGCTAATTTAGAGCAAGCCATCTTAGAAAAAGTTTGTGTAACTTGTGCACAAAGTTATCTCTGAATTAAAAACATGAAAATTAGTTTTAGTTTAAAAAATGTTTTTAGTTTTAGTCCATTTATAAGATTATCTATTTGAGCACTTACATGTACTATTTTTAATGAAAGAACTCTTAGCACTCATGTACTCAAAGGATTTTATGTATTGTTTATGCAATAGAATTTTTTTCTGCAGACCTCTTTGTAGATATTTATGCTCTCTTGTCTCTGATTAATCTTAGGATTTTTAACATCCATCAGCAAGGAATCCATGGAAGCATTCTCACACTAGGTAGCAGCCCATCTGCTTTTACCTGCTCTTTATAGATTTGAAACCATCTGTGGCATTGACAGCATTACTGCCTGGAGACTGATGACATTTTTGTGTTGCTGAAGTGTATTCAAAGTATAGTTGCACATATTCAAAGCAGTAACTGCACCTGAAAGCAACACGCTCATAATCTATATGTCGAAAAACATATATTGAAGATGATAATTTTACCAATTATATATTAAAAGATTGCATGCAATATGCTTAGGAATTTGTTGTTTGGTTCCACACTGCCATGGTCATGGATGGTTTATATGAGGCCTATGCTTTCATTTAACACATTAACTTAAAGATTTTAAAGAAATAACTGCTGATAAAAAATGCATAGCTTTTAGGCTGCAAAGAATGTTATCACATTTGCTCTTTTTAATGAGGATTTACAATGGCTCAATGGAAGCTTCTAAACTGATGGAGACAGAAAAACTCAACCCACAAAATTTCAGATTACCCAAACTCTATGAACGATTAACACAAAATTGACAAAAACTTGTGTGAATTTTAAATCATTTTACAATTGCAAACATCACATTCAAATTGAAAATCAAATATCTTTATTCCTTAGATTTCATGAAAATAACACATTACAATTTCCAGGCAACTACTTTGCCTCTCTCCTCTGTCCGACTTTTCATCTCCCACCACTCGACCTCATCCGCTGGCGTGACTTTGCACATTCAAGGCATGACATGGGTTTGCACTCCTTGTAATTTCTTAAACACACTTTCTAACATTCAACACCTTCCTCGGGGTGTCCTGTCTCCAATCTTCAAAGAACAAACTCATACATTCAAACTTCTCTCTTCAAATGCATGACTCTCCCCGTTGCCGTTCTTTATTTCCCTTGGTAATTTCTCTTGTCGCCTCCTTGCTTTGCATTAATAATCCTAACCAGCAGGTACACACACACTGTTTGCCGGCTATGATTTCCTTCTCTCCACCTTAAGCGACCACTCTATTCCTCATGAACCCGACCTCTTTGTGCGCCACTTCCAATCTACTAACTTGTCGCTTAATTCATTTAATTCTTGTCCTCAATTCATGACTCTTAACTGCAATTAGATTCACTTCTCTCTCTTCACAACACATCCTACACAGCCCCTGATTTCAATCAACATTCACAACGACCCCATTCACTTGCTCTTCCCCATGATTTTTCATCGGCCTTTATGGTCTTCATGCTTTTTACTTTTTCAATATTCTTTTCAAATATTACGCGCCTCCATATGCTTGGTCGCAGCTTCTTACCTTCCATGTGTTGCCTACTAAACCTCTGCCCACGATTTGTATTTTCCTGGCGACTTACCGGATCTCTTGGCCTCGTTTCTCTTATGGCGCAGGCTGCCAAATCCTTATCTAAGCATGCACTACCTTCCTTCTTACCCACAACTTTTCCTTTCTCATGGTGCCCATTTAATTAAAGTATGTGGATTAACTTGTTGATTCAGCTTCCTTCCATTGTTCATAATATTATCAACCGTCCTCAAATTATGCATTCCATATATGCGCCTTCCTTACTATTCCTTGAATTGTTTCTTGATGCAGGTAAAAAGGGAAGAACTTTGTGTTCTATCTGGTGGCCGCTTCCTTCCCTTCCTACTGCTTTCTCTCATTTGCTAGACTGGCTTAAAATAATGTTCTATTGAAATGGGATGGTGAGGCGTTGCCTCTCATTTGGCAACTAAATCGACCCCTGTTTCAATTTCTTTTAATTTGAATCTTCAAATTCAAATTTTCACTTCGTTTGCTTATTGACCTTTCAAATTATTAGCTTGTCTTGATAGAGAAGCAATAACATCACCATTTCAATCAACTTGATTCATTAAATGAAGTCAAATCTATCAAATATTAAAAAGAAATGCCTACTCAAAGCTAAAACTGGATATACGACATTTTACCAATGATGTTGAAAACGGATTTCCACACCAAGCACTGCCAATGTTGAGGAATGTCAAACAAACTAAAATAAACCAAAAACCGGAATAAGCAACATAAATATTTTTGGTTGATGCGGATAGCCCTTCCAACCGGGATGCTCCTGCATTAGACACATCGGGTAAGAAATTTGTGAGCATGGGCTCACAAAGGTGGAGCTGAGTGATAGAACTACTCTTCGAGACTGCAAACAATCTCCAACAAACTCCATCGCTGAAAACCCAACCTCCTCCACCAATTAGCCCAACCTCCTCTGCCAAGTTCTTCCTCTTCTCTCCATGCCCTCCTCTGGTATGCCTTCATTACAACTCTCCCTTGCAACCACCATGTTACAATCATACTTCAATCTCATGAAGATTCCACTTCATTTGCTGTAATCTGTCACAAGACTTTCCTCTGTGCTTCTCGCTCTCAACCGTTTAGGACTCTACACACTTGCAACAATGCTCTTGAGCTTCTCTTGCGCTTCCAACTCTGCGCTTTCCAGCCCTCAACCACTCAAGACTCCACACACCTGCAACGATACTTTTGAGCTTCACTCGTGCTTCCTCAATCCATAGGTTTCATCACAAGCTGCCTCACGTTCAGCAATCTGCTTGTGGCCGCAAAACCTCTTCTCACTTCCCTCTCCACCCATAGGCCCTGGTACGAACCGCGTCTCTCTCGAGGCTCTATCTGCACACTTAGAACCTCTAGCTCTAATACCAATTGATGGAGACAAAAAAACTCAACCCACAAAATTTCAGATTACACAAACTCCATGAACAATTAATGCAAAATTAACAAAAACTAGTGTCAATTTTAAATCGTTTTAGAATTGCAAACATCACATTCAAATTGAAAATCAAATATCTTTATTCCTCATATTTCATGAAAATAACACATTACAATTTCTAGGCAACTACTTTGCCTCTCTACTCTGTCCAACTTTTCATCTCCCACCACTCAACCTCGTCCGCTAGCATGACTCTGTACATTCAAGGCATGACATGGGTCTGCACTCCTTGTAATTTCTTAAACTCACTTTCTAACATTCAACCCCTTCCTTGGGCTGTCCTGTCTCCAATCTTCAAAGAGCAAACTCATACATTCAAACTTCCTCTCTTCAAATGCACGACTCTCCTTGTTGCTGTTCTTTATTTCCCTTGGCATTTTCTCTTGTCACCTCCTTGCTTTGCATTAATAATCCTAACCTGCAAGTACACACACACTGTTTGACGGCTATGATTTCCTTCTCTCCACCTTAGGCGACCACTTGATTCCTCATGAACCCAACCTCTCTGCGTGCCACTTCCAATCTACTAACCTGCCACTTAATTCATTTAATTCTGTCCTCAATTCATGACTCTTAACTGCAATTAGATTCGCTGCTCTCTCTTCACAACACATCCTACACAGCCCCTGATTTCAATCGATGTTCACAATGACTCCATTTGCTTGCTCTTCCCCATGATTCTTCATCGGCCTTTATGGTCTTCATGCTTTTTACTATTTCAATATTCTTTTCAAATATTACATGCCTCCATATGCTTTATCTGCTCTGATTTTATACAGTTTTTGAATGCAAAACCAACGCTTGGTCGCAGCTTCTTACCTTCCATGCGTTGCCTGCTGAACCTCTGCCCACGGTTTGTATTTTTCTGGCAACTTACCGAATCTCATGGCCTCATTTCTCCTATGGTGCGGGCTGCCAAATCTCCTTATCTAAGCATGCACTACCTTCCTTCTTACCCACGGCTTTTCCTTTCTCATGGTGCCCATTTAATTAAATTTTGTGGATTAACATGCTGATTCGGCTTCCTTCCATTGCTCATAATATTATCAACCGTCCTCAGATTATGCGCCTTCCTTTGAATTCCTTCAATTGTTTCTCAATGCGGGTAAAAAGGGAAGAGCTCTATGTTTTATCTCTTGGCCGCTTCCTTCCCTTCCCACCGCCTTCTCTCATTTGCCAGATTGGCTTAAAATAATGTTCTATTGAAATGGGAAGGTGAGGTGTTGCCTCTCATTTGGCAACTAAATCGACCCCCTTTTCAATTTCTTTTAATTTGAATCTTCAAATTCAAATTTTCACTCCATTTGCTTATTGACCTTTCAAATTCTTAGCTTGTCTTGATAGAGAAGCAATAACATCACCATTTCAATCAACTTGATTCATTAAATGAAGTCAAATCTATCAAATATTAAGAAGAAGCGCCTGCTCAAAGCTAAAATTGGATATACGACATTTTACCGATGATGTTGAAAACCGATTTCCACACCAAGCGCTGCCAATGCTGAGGAATGTCAGACAAACCAAAATAAACCAAAAACTGGAATAAACAACAGAAATATTTTTTGGTTGATGCGGATAGCCCTTCCGCCCGGGATGCTCCTGCATCATAAACATTACTTTTTTGGCAGACTCAGAAACTGTCCTTGACCATGAAAACAGAAAAAACAGATGGCAGAGCCACTTTCACGGTGTTTGTTTGGAAATTTTTTGGTTGCCAAAATACATGGTCAATACAGCCATTTTTTGTTACTCCAGACTCTTTAATATAATATTGGGAGATATCCTTGGAGGTTTAATATGCTTCCTCAGCACTCCCCAGGTATTGTCAATTTGGAGACACCTTGTAATATTCAGGACGTCCTGATAATTTGGGGAGGGCAGGCGTGTGACCATGGACATCTTTTGTGGACAAAAAGACTTCTTGTGTAAGTGTCTGGGATGTCGGCATGGAGTTCTTGGCAAGGACAGAACTTTGTACCATGTGGCCATTCAATTCACAACTTTTCTGTTGACTCACAAGATGATGATCCTTCTAGGCTGTCTTTTCTGTAATATGTCTATTCCATTTCATTGAAATTGGGAAACATAAATGTTACAGGCATCATAGGTGCCATTTCCACTTTTAAAATGTGTGAATGAAGATTAAACTTTACATCTTGTTAACTGGCATGTTAATGTACAGCTCTGATAGAACACTTGAAGGATATGGTAAAAGATGAAATTTAAGAATCTTATCATTTCTTCCCATGCCTACTTCTGTGAATATTCGAGAAAATTGTATGTAATGTGTATTGGTTTTGTATAGAATGGGATCATTAATTACTCACTTGGTCTTCTTATTTTGGTAAAGTTTAAATCATTGTTTCTGCAAAGTTCTTGCAACATTTCTAGTGTTCAAAGTAACTTTTCTGGTTTGCAAAGTTTTTTCAAGTTTTTGGTGTGCAAAGTTCTAGCAGTCATCAAAATGTTTGAATATTTATATCTTATTTCTAACCCATGTTTATATTATTCATATTGTGCTTGTATGCAGCTGTTGAGCTTGTCAGACTTGGAGATTGACTACATCAATCCTTATGATTCATCATCTCGTGTGAATTATGTTGTAATCCCAGAGTTTGCAATTCATGGAGGCTTGTGCTTACTTTTCCTTTTCACTGGGCATTGGGTTATGTTCCTTTTATCTGTACCACTTGCTGGTTACCATCTGCAATTGTAAGTTTTCTTTCTGACATATGGATGGTTGTTAATTAGAGGGTTGCTGATAGTATATTATTTCGTATTTGTTGGTGTCTTATAATCACTGCTATGTTCAATAAATTATGTCGTAATTCCCTCTACATGCTATGGAGGATTTTAAATTAGCTCATATATAGGAAATTATAGTCGTTTAGTGATAATTTTACCTCAGGCTTGTTTTTGTTTGAGAGATAAGATCATAGTAATGCATACAATAAACATGCTCAAGTGAATAAGGATAGGGAGAGAGAGAGAGAGAGAGAGAGAGAAACCACCATGTATTGCTAATATCTTAATAAGCAGTACTGTAGTACAACCTCCATGAAGGGTTTGGGTTAAACTTGTCAATCATGCTCCTACATATCATCTCTTATTGATCTGACTGACATCCAAGGGCATCTAGATGTCAATTTTTTGGTATTTTCTATTTTCCCAAATTTGCATTTTTGGAGGCCTTCAAATCAGAATTAGCCACAAGACTCAAATGATAGGAACACAAGAAGTGGAAGCAGGTTCTTATTGGCTGTCTATAAAGCCATTTTGAGCAGAAGGATGGTGATCAAATAATTGAAGCAGATCTGTATACAATGGTTGCTACTAACAAAGTGCTGCCCTACAAGGATAAGGAACACCTTTTCCATTCACAAATGTGGATGTGTGGGAAAGGCTTGCATTTCATTGTTGATAATGGAAGTCAGAAGAATTTGATCTCTATTGAAATCGTCAAGAGATTGTACCTATAGATAAAACAATACCCACAACCATATTCCATGGGATGGGTGAGCCAGAGGTGAGATATTCGGGTAAGTAGACAAAGTTGATTGTCCTTTTTCATCAAACCTTTTAGAGATGAAGTAATTTGTGATGTGGCACCACCAAATGTGTGTGATGTTTTGTTGGGGCAATGTAAGAGACTTGGTGTCTCTAAACCCCAAATTATGATAACTAATGAAGGTTTGCTGAGTTTTGAGGGTTTGTGGTTTGTTTCAATGATTTTTGCATATAAAGGTTTTGCTGGGTTTTGTTGTGACCTATTTCACACATCGCCCCATTGCAAATGGGGACCCTAGTGGTTTGCCTTTTAGGGTTTTGTTGTTGCGCCTCAGTTTCATTTGACCTCTGTTTGGGGAGTTTAGAGTTTGGGTTTTTTGAATGGTCACCCGAGTCAAGTCAAGAATTTGAGACTGAATTAGTGTGTAAACATCATCAAAATGCTTAGGAGGCCCAAGGGACGAAGATCGACTGTTGTTTCAGCCAATTCTGACATCTACTTTTTGGGGATTTCCCCTCTGGACCCCTATTTTTTAGGGACTTTATTTTTGACATTTTTGGCCCATGTTGGACTTCCTATTTTTTAGTGGCTATTTTTGGAAAGTTACTATATTTGGAAAAGTTTCTATTTTTTGGCAGGGTTTCCATCTTTGGAAAGTGTCCGGATTTCAAAAAATGTCAAAAGTCCTAAAAAACCAATAGAAAATCACGAAAATCAATAAAAAGGAATAAAAAAGGGCACATGGTGAAATAACCAGCATGGAATTCATGGCAAAATTTGCCTAACTATGGAAGATGGCGCCCAGATTAATGGCATTGACAATGAGCAAGTCCGCCATAGGAAAATAGACAATGGCTTAAGGCAATGGAAAGTCCGCCCCAAGCTAGATGGCTTGATCATGAGCTAAGTCCGCCACAAGAGAATGTGCAATGGCATGAGATAGAGGCAAGTCCGCCTAGCACAAGAGGTTTGGATGGGACATAAGGCCAAGTCCGCCCCATCATGGCACAACTCAAGGTGAAGTCCGCCCAGCACAAGAGGTTTGGATGGCATGGACTTAGGAAAAGTTCGCCCCAAGGTAATGGCAAGAGATGAAGGTAAGTACGCCCAGCATAAGAAAGGATGGCACAAGTGAAAGTAAAGTCCGCTCCAAGCTATATGGCATGAACACAAGCCAATTCTGCCTTATGAAGAGTGGCATGAACATAGGCTAAGTCTGCCCCAAGTAAAAGATGAATAGCATGGCAATAAGGAAAGTCCGCCTACTCAAGGTAACAATAGCCAAACTCTTGGACAACTCCGCCATAAGAAGATAAAATGAATGGCAAGACTATAGGCTAAGTCCACCCTTGGAAAAATGTGAATGGCTCAACACTAGTGAAGTTCGCCATACTTAGAGGAAGGGAGAAAATTGAAATTTTTTCCTAACTCTAGACATTAAAACATTAAAATATCAAATGACATGTCTAGATGCTGAAGAAACTCACCAAAGATTTTGGAAGTTAGAAAAATTATGGCAAAATAAAATGAAAAAAAAAAGATTTGTCTAAGGCAAAAGCAAGAAAATAACTTAGAAAAATCAAATTTGCCTAAGGATAAAAATGAAATGCCATAATTAAAATAAAGGGGTTGGAAAATGACACATGAAAACAATTATTTTTATTATTTTTATTTTTTATTTTTTCAACACCCAAAGAGATGAAATTTGAATTTTACTCTAAGACTCAAATTTGGAAGAAGACAAAAAAGACTTAACTGAACTGGCGCCAGACTTAGCAACTTTCCCAGAAACTGATGCTGGAGATAAAATTTTCCATTCGAGAGAAGAGTACAGATCCAGTTCGAACTTGATTTAATGGAAACAATTGGATTTTGCTAAATTAATCAAACTTTTCATCTTTAAATGGGTTTTACTTCTCATTTTTTCAAATCATTCTATTTTCGAAAGCAAAATAGTGAGAAGAAATTTTGGCTAAGGCAAGAAATTTGTGAAGTTTGAAGCAAAGAGAAGAAAGGCGAACTTACCAACCGGCACAGTGATCTTGTCCATTTTGTTTTTTCCAGAGCATCAGGCAGATTTATTTTCTTCACTTCATTTTGGCACAAAAAAATTCATTCAAATGATTGGATAAATTCTTTCATTTCTAGCACAATCTTTCACGAAATTTGATCTATCACTTGGCTGGAATATTTTTCAAGTAATTTAAATTTAATTTCTGAATTTTAATATTCTCTTTGTACCTTCTTGCAGATTTATTTTCAAGAGAATACAAATGAAGTTCACCAGTAAGGGTTCGCAACCACAATCCAAGATCAAATCCAAATGGGAAAACATTGTGGACACCAACCTTGGCCATGTAGACTTTGATGATTTTAAAAGGAGGATGTACGGAAGTGATAAATTCTTGCCCACACCAATTGCACACCGGATGATACGGAACGGTATTGTCCAAGCAGCTGGATTTCCGCTAGAAAAAGAATGTCCAAAGCTCATGGTAGAGTGTGCATTGCATTATAATGCACAAGAAAGGCAGATTGAAGCATCTGATGGAAGGATACTGGCATATTTAACTGAGCTTGCTATACAAGAAACATTTGGAATCCCAACCTACCACCGGACATCTTATCGAACCAAGGATGATGCACAAAAACTTTATGAAGATCAACAAGATCTCTGTGCATCAAACATGAATAAGTCATGGTTGGTGAAGGCCAAACCTACTGCCAAAAAGATGCCCAAAAAGTTATCCAGAACTGATTTTAAAGAAGAATACAGAGATAGTCTTGCTGCTGAACAAAATTGTGGGCAATCCTCAGGGTTCGCCCTTTGAAACCTGGATGTATTATTTCATTGATGAAATAACTTCCGGAGTAAAGATGTTTAACTAGTCAAGGATGATCAGTGACAGTCTCCACGAGCAATTGGTCAACCTGGAGAGAACCAAAACCTTCCATATGAGTTCTTATGTCATATATCTACTTGCTAGAACCTACAGATAAGTTGGCCTGATTTGCAAAGGTGTAGTTGGCAATGGTGAAGGAGAGTTCAAGTCCTACGATTGCTTTCCGTAGTTGCAGTTGAAGGAGAAGTCACACTTCAGACGGGCGCATGATGCCTTTCTTATGTATATCACTCGAATTCTCCAAGGTGGAACGCATCAGAGGCTCACCCGTAAAGCCAAAAGTTTGATCAGCCGAAATGGATCCTGGTTTATCCAGTTTCCCAGATTTACATACATCAGAATTCAAGGATTCACAGATCGCCCATACAAACTGCCAATCTATCCTACCAACAAAATGGTCCTTCTGGAAGTTCTGAGGTAATTGGAGACATCAAAATATTCAAAGGACCAAGCAAAAGGCCTCTATTACTTTCCCTTTCTTCATCGGCAATATGGAAGAATCATGTCCATTGGTGCAAGCAGTAGAAAGTGCTCGATTGGAGATACAAAGATACCTGTTCACTTCCTACAAGCCTAGAGCTGACTTGGATCCACTTCATCACATTAGAACTGTGGACGGAAGGAAATATAAACAGAGAATTGACTTAGAAGACTTTTGAGAAAATGCCACTGATGAGTATGACATTAGAAAAAGACTGTGGTCAAGACTGCCATTGGATTTGATCAAGGCAACAAAACTCTTTCGAGTACCTGATCAACTAGAGGATGAAGGAGTGTACGTGCAACCAGACTTTGATGAAAGGCAGTTGCTTCCTCCTGTTAGATGGTCTGACCTTGAGCTTGGCGACCTGACAACTTTCATGAGACCAGTGTTCAAATATTCCAGATGGTGGATAGACCAGCAAGTACAAGCTTTACGACAGAGGAATGTGCAATTCACATACGACTTGATGGGTGAGGCAAAATCATGTTCTTCCAATGCTGGTGCATCTCATGGAGGTGAACCAACTGATGCTGCCAACCTAAAAAAGAGAAAAGAAATTGATGACTCTATAAAGCAGAACAAGAAGAAAACAACAGATGAAGGACCCGCTCAAAAGAAGCAGAAATCCAAGCCCCTTCATTTAGCTACATCCAGAAATGTAGATGAAATATTGATCATGGAAGAAGAGTCATGGGAGCAAGTCAAAATTCTTTCGCCAGTTTTAGAAAGAGATATGGAGCCAATGTAGTTGGAAGATGATGAGCATCACTCCCCTATAGGCACAAAGATTCTGGAGTTGGACAATGCATGGATATCATTGATGGAGAATTTGAAGAAGGAATGATTTCCGCTCTCAAGGGAATCTAGGAAGACCCATCTGTGCAAGAAATTCAAGATATGCCAGAAGTTCAGGATATGTAGGACATCCAAGGTAATCAAGAAGATGGAATTGAACAATCAACAATCCCAGATTGGTTGAAAGAGAGCCTGAAGATAAAAGCGCCAATAGAAGTACTAGAAGAAGATGATACTGCAGACTTCTTAGCAAGGCTAGAGCAGACTGCCACAAGGAAGCCAGCCAAGAAATTTTCTACCATATAGAGAGATGAAGCTGGTAACCGAACAGTGCATATTGTAGTACCTACAATAGAGAAATCACGAGATGAGATTGCCCCAAGTGAATATGCCATTACAACTATTGATATTGGTCCGACAACAAAAGAACAAGAAGTTGAGGACTTGGATAACTCTGTTGCCACCATCAAGTCTAGGCTGGAAAAAGAAGTGGCGAAGAAAAGGGAATATAAAAGAGAGATTGAGCGTCTGAAGGAATATATCCAACATTTAACCAGGCCACTCAATCAAGGTGACCAATCAGCACCTCCACTTCCAAACTCTTCATAGGAGCCGGTCAGAAATTTTGAAGAGGAATTGACTACAACCAAAGAAACTAAAGAATGGATGGCAGGAAAGAAAGAATTGGCAATGGCATTCACAAAGAAGTTCGCATATGTTTATGAGCAAACTTCCTCTTTGCTATCACGAGTTGCAAATTTAGCAGAAGCATGGGATGGCCTCCAAGACATCCAAAATAAAATTATCCCATGTCTTCGAGAGATAAAGGGCATTCCGAAGCAGAGACTGATTGACGAGAAGATCATTGAAGCTGGAGCTGCATATGATTTCAACAACTGGTACTATGCACTGATCTCATGAGGAGAAGTCCTGGAAAAAGTAAAGGAAGACGGCACCAAAATTGAAGAGCAAGCAAAAGAGATCCGGAGTAAGATCTTCCAAATGGCAGCAGATGTGCTTGACAAAGATATTGTCCGAAGAGAACACTTGCAGTCGGAAAATTTAAAGGATAAAGTTCAAAGGATTTTCTCTACCACTGTCGGGCTGATCATGAAAGAAAATTTGACTAAAGTATTCAGCTTCCTGACTGTCCAAGACACCTTCCTGTTGCAAGAGTCAGAATGGGCAACCGCCTTCGCAGGATGTGCAGAAAGTTTAGACTTGTTGGAGTACAAATTTAACACACTACCGAGCATCATCATGGAAGAAGTCAGCATGATCGTGTCTAGGTTCACCAAATGTAGTGCTTTGCGAGTGGATAAGGATGCAACTCCTAGTGAATGAGTTCCCTGCAGTTAACTGATTGTTGTTTAGGCAACCCTAATTAGGGTTTAGTTATTTTGAATTTGGGCCGTTAATCTCATTTTGATCTTGGTCGTTCATTGTACTCGGGAAACTCTATATAAACCCCCCTCACTCTCTCATTTTTCATATAGAGATAGATAGCATGATATAGAGGATTAGAGGATATAGAAGAGATTGTAGAGCAATAGAGCATAGATAATAAAAGAGAGAGTTTTATGAAATTGTTGCTAAAGACTCTTGATAATAAAGTTCATAATGCATGAGATGCTTTGAATCCTTTCATTGTCAAATGGTTGCATGGTTGCATATTTCTCTTCCTCATAAAGTAGATTTAAATTAGAATTTTATTTGAATGTATGGGAATGATAGATTGATAGTGAAGATTAGTGAAACTTAGCTCATACTTTCTTTGAGTGGGTGATTTCATTCAATGCGGAAAGTTAGACTGAGCTTTTAATGTGAATGCTTCAATGTTTACTTCGAATAATATTGTTCTATCGATGGTTTTGTTCGTAGTAGAGAAATCTTAAGCACAAATCCCAAAAGATTGCACTTGCTTTGTGTAGTTGTTGTTTAGCGTGGCGAAACAAAGTATTGTTCTTTTAGTTTCACTCAATCCTAACCGTCTCTTGATTTCGTAGGAATAGTATAGGATTTCTAAACCCTCACTTCTTTTTCACCTTTTTTATCAAAAACCAGAAATTCCAAAAAAAAAAAAAATGCAGCATTCAAGTCCTTGCTTTCTGAGTAGCTTACTAGAGTAAATCCCCTTCGTGTTACCGGCATATCACATCATCCACAGAGCTTATCCACACCCAACTTATGAAATATTGGAATTGTTGTATGATCTTTTTGGCAATCTTAGCATACGAGGCAGTTTTTCAAGAGAGGATAAAGTGTCTTTGGATTCTTTATTCTAGAGTGTTTGTTGTGTCATAAAACACGCATCAACAGGTTTTAAATTAAGATGATGCCAGATAATGAAAATACAATAAAATATGCTAATATCTATGCACACTTGATACCAATGAGCTGCAAACGCTTTTCTATTATCCAATAAATGATTACAACACCAAAAGGAATACATGCATATAAAAAAGCAGCTGGTTATTTAATATATAAACCTGGTTTTATTTGCAGCCATGATGAATTTGTACGGCCAACTTGATATAAGAATTTCTCCTTTTATTTTTTGTTTGATTCACCTTTCTCCACCCTAGGCGCCACTTATTCCACAAATAAGATGTTGAAAGGTAAGGCGTTTTTCCTTGAAGGAAGAATCACGCCTTATGCTGGTTTGTACAGCCTTCTACAGCAGATTTGTACGGCCAAAGAAACAAGGTGAAGCTGATGAAAATCGAAGGCAAATGATGGTACCAATCTGCAATTGATTCTTTCTTTGAAACCCTTGTTGAATCTTCTCAATGAAGCACAAATTTGACCTCTGTAATGAAGCCAACCCTTAGCAAACTTTAGTTGATCTTTCACAACTTCAGAATGCTGGTCTATGAAAAATTTATGTTCTCCACAGCCTGTAGATTGCTGAAACTTGACATAAACCCTTGGTTTCTCACAAATCCCAAAGCTCTCACAAAAAAGACAAAAGTTGAATAATCATTTTCATATGAGTTCGATTTTGCCTTGGGAGACTTTATAATACTTTCAAGAAGCTCGACCCCCCCCAAAAAAGCATATTAATGATGAATTAAATGACATTTATTTCACCTTTCAAAACTTAGGAAGATATAATCATTAAATGGCGTATTTTCCTTTTGAGTAATAAATACTCATTAAATAATAATAATCCCCCTTTATTATAAAGTCTTTTATTACTTTATAATATTTCATTTAAATATTAATATAATCATTATTTGACTTTATAATATAAAGTCATAATATAATAATTATTTAATCATCATTAAATACTCAAATATTCTCCATTTGCTCATCCAACTGTCAAACTGTGTCGAGTATGAGAAAACCAACTGAACCAGGTGCCCTGCCAGAAATAGTAATCTTGACAACTTGACTTACTATAAATAGTAAGTATCCAAATATCACTTTGTAAGCATTTGCAAAGGCCCAACCCTGAATCAGAAAGTGAAGTACTGTCTCTAACCATCGAGTAACTACCACAAAGGACCCTCTATCCATAACTGTCAGCCTACGAGGGTCAAAATAATAGGCTCACTCCTCAATAAACAATGTCAACTAAAAAGGGGACATTACAGGCAACCATACATGTACAAGTGTTATGGCTTCTGTGAGTCCAGATCTCACAATGTCATTGTCAAGTTGGGCAAACACAAGTATCTAATAACAGAAGTAAATCTCGCAAAGCCCGTGTCCATGATCACTACAAAACAATGTAGACATGTGTTTGCTCAAAGTAGAACATTTGTATGGCTAATAATCCAACTCAAGGAGGTAAGATCGATTGCAACAACTAGTCATGCCAAAACAACCACTATGACTACCCAACGTAAAGTAGATGGATCAGATATTGTCAAGGTATCAAGATATATTCACCTCACCAATAGGGGTCCCCTTGCACTATCCCCTTGCACTATCAAGTAAAACACCCACTTGACTTTGTTCTAGGGACACCATTACCAAATGGACCACTATACAGAAGATTAGTCTTGGATAATAATGAAATCAAATGACATATTCAAGAATTGATTCAGAAGGAGCACATTCAACAAAGTGCCTCACCTTGTGGAAGCCTAATTGTTCTTGCCAAGAAGGATGAAACGTGGCATCTTTGCATCGTTGGACTTTGAATAAGATCACTGTAAAGAACAAGTATCCAATTCCTCGCATTGATGACCTCCTAGACCAGCTCTAGGGGGTCAAGTTTTTCACCAAAATTTATCTAAAGTTCGGGAACCACCAAGTCCAAATCCAAAGAAGGCTTGTCTGAGTGGTTAGTCATGCCCTTTGGCTTGACGAATGCACTTTCCACTTGTCACATGAATGATGTACTCAAGCCTTTTACTGATTCCTTTGTTGTTGTCTATTTAGATAGCATGCTCATATTCAACAAAACATGGGGGAAAATTTGCAGCATGTTCAATAGCTACTTTCAACTCTACAACATGGGCTCTATGCTAACAAAGAAAAGTGTTTCTTTGGTATGGAAAAGATTCAATACCTCAAATGCATTGTGGATAATGATAATATTTGTGTTGACCCTGAAAAGATTCAGGTCATCAAAGATTGGCCATATCTTAGAAATCTCACAAAACTTTGTAGCTTTTTGGGACTGGCTAACTTTTATCAAAGGTTTGTGGTTGGATTCTCACATGTGGCATAGCCTATGAATTAAGCACTTGGGGGAGTAAAAGGCAAATTCCTTTGGATAAAGACACAACATAGCAACAATGAGCATTCACACAATTGAAGCAACGACCTTTTTCGGCACCGATATTGATTCTTCCTGGTTTGCAATAGTCCTTTGATTAAGTTAGTAATGAGATGCTAGCTACTTTGTTTTTCATCTGATTGGTAGCCCACAGTTATCCTGGTTTTAACTAGGCTTTTGTACGGACTTACTATACATGTTTTGGGCCTTGATGAGGCTATTATAACTCACCGGTTTTGTTTGGGAGTATGCTACATGGTTTCAAGATGTAATGTCCCCTCTTGGGATAGCCCTAAATCTTGTCTTGGTTATATTCCTCTATTCATAAAGTCTATAAGTTTGGTACTAAGAAGATATATTTCTTGTGCTTCCATGCCTTATGCTCTTTATTTCATTCCTCATTTATATCCCATTGCTTGAGTGGAAGGTTAAGCCTCCTTATAAATTGGCTCAACCTTATAAAAGATAAAAGAGGTTACATTAAAAAGAAGTTACAAACTACTGTAGATATTAAATATATCTACCTACCTAGAGACTACTGTAGAAACAGTAGTTAACTAAGCTAACTAAACAAAAAATAACATTGACCATTAATAATACAATAATAATATTATTCTAACACCCTCCCTTAATGGTCAATCCGTCAACAACATCAAGTTGCCTCCTGAATTTTACAAACTTATTTGGGCTCAGAGACTTGGTGAGAATATCTGCAGTCTGATCCGCTGTTGGAACATACTGCGGCTGAACTGTTCCATCTTCTACCAGCTTGCGAATGTAGTGACAATGATGCTCGATATGCTTGGTATGTTCATGGAAGACTAGATTTTTGGCCAATTTGAGCACCCCTTGATTATTAGTGTACAAGGGAGAAAGGCCTACTTGTGACATGTGCATGTCAAAAAGCATCCGGCGGAGCCAAACTGCCTCACATGCTACTTTAATAGTTCCTCGATATTCAACTTCAATCAAGGAAAGAGCCACTGCTTGTTGCTTCTTGTTGGTCCATGTTACAACACCTATACCCAAACTAAATACATACCCAAAAGTAGATTTTTTGTCATCCATTGAACTTGCCCAATCTGAATACATACCCAGAAGTAGATTTTATGTCATCCACTGAACTTTCCCAATCTGAGTCTATGTAACCAATCAGCTTAGGATCCTTGCACCTGCCATATAGAATGCCATAATTGGAAGTGCCCTTAACATATCTCAGCACTCGCATCATTGCAATCCAATGAGCAGTGTTTGGAGCTGTCATGAAGCGAGAAATGTAGCTCACTGCAAAACTGATGTCAGGTCTAGTGGCAGTGAGGTAGATGAGACTGCCCACTGGTTGCCTGAATGTTGTTTCATTGACCGGAGGTGAATCAAAGTTGGCTAACAACTTTAGCCCCTTCTCCATAGGTGTGGAGGCAGGTTTGCAGTCCTGCATCCAAAATTTGTCTAGCAGACTTTTGGCATATTTAGACTAAGAGATAAAGATGCTACCAACGGTCTGCCAAACTTCAATACCCAAACAATAATGGAGAAGCCCTAGATTTGTCATGTCAAAAGTCTGACACAAATCTTGTTTGATTTCTACAATCAAATACGCTGAACTACTAGTAATGATCAAGTCATCAACATAGATAACAAGAAACAAAATATCATCACCATAGTGCTTGACATACAGATTACTGTCAGAAGGGTTGTGCTGAAAACAATGATCAACCAAGTACTGATCAATCTTGATGTACCATGCATGAGGCGCATGTTTCAGCCCATAGAGTGCTTTCACAAGCCTACATACCTGATGTTCTTTGCCAACAACCGTGAAACCAGGAGGCTGCGTCATGTAGACTTCTTCCTACAACTCGCCGTTGAGAAAGGCACTCTTGATGTCCATCTGATGAACTGTCCAACCAAACTGAGCTGCACTAGCAAGAAGAAGACGAATGGTGCTCATCTTGGCAGTAGGAGCAAAGGTCTCCTTGTAGTCAATGCCCTCCCACTATGTGAATCCCCGAGCAACTAATCTGGCCTTGTATTTATCCAATGTACCATCGACATGATACTTGACCTTATAAACCCATTTGCAGCTGATAGGTTTCTTCCTAGGAGGAAGATTAGAAAGAACCCAAGTGTGATTCTTCAAAAGACTATGATATTTTGTTTGCATAGCCTTTTCCCACTCTGGAATTCCTTTAGCCTGTGAGTATGTATGAGGCTCATAGATGCTATGGATGTTGGCCATAAGAGCAAAATTGACTGTGTTGGGTTGCTTGCTCTTTCTACGAATTGATTTTCCCTCAATGAGTTCATCATTATGAAGATCACCGATAGTCTTGGCCCACCACTTAGGTTGACGAGTAGAAATACCAACATCTGGAATAGGAGAAACAACATTGCCTGGGATGTCTGGAACAAAGTCATCTAGATGTGAGTCCTGAGGAAAATCAGGTGGTGCTATATCATGATCGGTAGACTTCTCATCTTCAGAGTCAGAATGTTCTAAAGCCCTCCCATCAGGGGAACCAAGAGGAAGACGAACACCCTCATCAGGAACCTTCATAGGCTGATCTGTAGGACTGATAGTAGGAACAAATGGACCAGTAGTCTCATCAATCACAACATCACGACTGAATATGAGACGATATGTCTCCACATCAATCAACCTGTATGCCTTGTGATTGTCGTTGTAACCAGTAAACATAAGTGTCTGGCTCTTGGAGTCCAACTTGGCACGCTTGGTGTCTGGAATCCATACATGAGTTGTAGAACCAAAGACTTTTAGATAGCCCACCTTAGGCTTACGTCCCGACCAGGCTTCTTCTGGAGTAATCTTCTTAACAACCTGTGTAGGTGACTGATTAAGGAGGTAGGATGCAATGTAAACTGCTTCAGCCCAGTATTTTCTTAGGTACATTTTTGTACTCCAGCATAAAACGAGCCATTTCAGTAATGGTGTGATTCCTACGTTCAATGATACCATTTTGCTGAGGGGTGTATGGTGTGGTAAATTGGCGCTTAATGTCGTGTGCAGCACAAAAAGTAGAGAAGTTCGCTGAACAAAACTCCCCCCCATTATCTGACCTTAGAATGACAATCTTAGACCCTGATTCCTTCTCAACTAAGGCCTTAAACTGCTGAAATGTGCTGAACACATCTGATTTATGTTTCAAAAAATACACCCACATTTTTCGACTGAAATCATCAACAAACAATAAAAATTACCTAGACCCAGTAACAGGAGTATTCATTGGCCCACATACATTAGCGTGAACCAGTTGAAGTACCTTGGAGGCTCGCCAAGAATCACCATCCGAAAACGGTGTCCGATGCTACTTACCAGCTTGACAAGCTCTACAAACTCCATGATTTTGAGTTTGGATCATAGGTAGACCAGCAACGAGACCCTCCCAAGATAACTGAGAGAGGTAGTGCACATTCAAGTGCCCATAACGCTGATGCCAAAGTTTGCTGATGGTTGTACTCCTGGCTACCAAAGCGTGCTCCTGAGAATCACCAGAATCAGCAAGTCTGTACAGACCGTGATCCTCAAGCCCCATAGCTATTGTAGTACGAGTCTCCCTATCAATGATGCTACAGGTGGATGAACTGAAGACAACATCCAACTGGGGAGAATGCCTCATGATTTGATTGGCGGAGAGAAGGTTATGTTCCATGCGTGGAACATAGTAGACATTGAGAAAGAGTAAATTTCTTCCTCTTGAGTGAATCTGGACAATGCCCTTACCAGCAACTGTGTACTCTTCGCCTCCAAAAATGACAGAATCAGAGAATGGTTCTAATTTGGTGAACCAATCTTGACGATGAGTAAAATGCCAAGAAGCCCCTGAATCGATATACCAGGCAAAAGATTGGATTGGATCTGCAGTTCTCTTGGCCATAAAAGCATAGAATGCAAATTCTTTTGGCTCAGTGTGCTCTGCGACATTTGCCTTTTGTTGAGACCCTCCCTGCTTCTTTTGTTCAGAAGCTAAATGAACGTGACAGTCAACCTTCATGTAACCGTATTTATGGCAATAATTGCACTAAACATTCTTCTTCTTGCTGTACTGAGAAGAACCCGAGCCTTTCAGTTGAGAAGATTGAGCCTTCCCTTTGTTCTTAGCAGAAGATTTGGCAAAGAACGCTTGCTCTGTAGAGGTGGAACTGGTACTGCTTCCAAACTGTTGTCTCCAATGATCCTGTTGTAGAAGCTTATTACACAAGTCTGGAAACTTCAAGTCAACATTTGCTGAAGTAATATTGAGCATCTCAATGAAATGCTCGTAAGATTTTGGCAAACTTTTCAAAGTAATGACGACCATGTCCTTTTTCTCCATCTTTCGACCAATAGCTTCCAGCTGGTCACGATTGTCCTTTATCTTTGTCAGATGCTCTTGGAGAGTGGTCTTCTCGTCCATCATTGTCGAAAAGAGCATATTCTTAAGAAAGAACGCACGACTCTTATCTGACGTTTCATGGAGATCCTTTAGGTTCGTCTAGACCTCAACAGCTGTTTTGCTTGACAACACTTGTGGCAACTGGTCGTAAATTACTGAAAGCTTGATGAGCACGATAGCTTCTCGATTGCGTTCATCCCATTTGTCTTGGTCCTTTTCGGCTACAGTGGGACGGGTTGAGCTCCCCGATATGACCTAATTGAGACACCGATATTCAAAGATCGTAATCAAGCGCTGTTTCCAAGTGTTGTAGTTCTTCCCGTTGAACTTCTAGTTGCTTTCGAGCATTATGTTCGTCAGAGATGCCATCACGTGCCTCAAGGTCAAACTGGTGAGGACAATAATGCACAAAAAATAGAAACAGTTTCTGCAAAACAAATTCCAAGGAAAAAACCGAAACCCTAGCACAGATTTTGAGGTTTTACTGAAAACCCAGATAATATTATAAAGACCCAGAAAATTTTAATGCAGACCCAAAATTATTTAATAAAAACCTTGAAAACAACAGTATAACAGAGGATTTTTACAAACCCTAGCACACAGATAAAAACCACAGATATATCAAGAGACCCAGAAAAATTCAAGGACAACCCAAAAAATTTATAAAAAACCCACAAAAAATTTGTAATCAAAATAAATTTTCGGCTTAAAATCAGAGGGCTACCACCAAAAACCAAATTCTGCCTGCCATGTAAAAAATGGAGCAAAAATTTAGCCCTAATCGACCAACAATAACAGCAGAAAATTGTCACACGACCTTCACAAACGCATAACGCAGGTTGAAAATGAAATGCAAGGCGTAGAGAAAAAAAGAATGAAGGTCGTGTCAATTTTTCTGAGTCTGAAATCGCGTCGCGTCGCGTCAGGAGGTCATGCGACAGAAAAACGAGCTCATAAAGCAAACAAAACGCTTCCAAAAACCCTTAAATCGCATCGTGATTCAAAACACAGTCTGCAGTAATCAAAGGACGCACGTGAGTTGCAGAAAAACGCGTCGAAACAATAGAAAACGCGGGCAGACAAAGAAAATTGCGACTAAAGAAAACCCTTGACTCAGGAAAAAAAAACGTGCTTTCAAAATCATGCGCCTAGAAATGACCAAATCGCTTGCAAAAGAAGCACGATTTTTGTGAGGGAAACAAAACACGATTTTTAACAGAAAGAAAAACACAAATAAAATTTAGGGTTTTTTTTTGTGGCTTTGATACCATGAAAATGGTAAAGCAATCTTACATTAAGAGATAAAAGAGATTACATTAAAAAAAAGTTACAAACTACTATAGATATTAAATATATCTACTTACCCAGATAGACTACCGGAGAAACAATAGTTAACTAAGCTAACTAAATTAACTAAATATTTAATTAACATTGACCATTAATAATACAATAATAATTAATAATATTATTCTACCACTTATAAACTGGCTCAACCTTATTCAATTCCACCGCTATTGACTAGCAATAAAATCATAGAACCTCAACTATTCTGAAGTCTCCTTATTCATACGATATATAATACAGGCTCCCGTTATGAGTAATTTGTTGGCTATGATTATGTAATGCGAAGGCTGCACTCTTTTTTTTTTCTATATATTACTTTCCTTCAGTTCGTCTCTTTTGTCTATGGCACCTGGAACAGTGTTGTCTTCCCATACATTGCGAGTGGGAAATATTGTTCTTGGAAGACGTTTTCCTTTTAAAAGCTATCGGCACAACTTATGGCTCGAGCTATGAAAATTAGCAAAAATACCACAAAGCTCGATGTCTCACGGTAATGGAAGAGGCTATTTGAAACGCAAATAAACCACAACTAGAATTTTGTTCTATTGAATCCGTCTCTCTATTCCAAGGCAGCAGAGACTTTTAGCGGCAGCGGGAATAGTTTTAATTATTTCGTCCTTTCAGAATATGCAATGTGATCTCCTTGAAAGATATGGCCCGATATTCAATTCCAGCGGTCCAGAAACATATGAATCATCTTCTACACAGGTGCGGACGTCTCAGCTTCAAGAAACAAACATTCCCGTCAGAAGCAACTCCTTTAATGTCGACGGCTAAAAGAGACCCAATAAAAGAGATGATAGGCAGCGCTGAAGTGAATTCTTTGATATTCAGCTCCTTCGACCTTCATTACTCGTGATACATATGGTAACGGTTTCTTGTCACTATGACGGCCCAAATATACATATTATCGCAAGCTTTCAAAATAAACTTTCATGATGTCTCCTTGTAGCGAATCTAGCATACCCGACTCTTCAATCTTAACACGAAACAATTGAAAAGAGACCCGTTTTGTGAGATTCAAGTCTAGCACGGCTTCTTTGAAAGATAATACAACAGTGTTCAAGACTATGGTCAATGTCAGCCTTCAAAGCTCCATGTCACATGGCTATGAATACTCATTAATTCTTTCATCGATTTCTTATTACGAAATGCTCCTTCACATTTTTTCCATGTCTTGTAAAAGAATGCCACTTTCAGATAATACGCTAAGAATACCTCTTGTCAAAAGCTTTGAGTGGCGTATCAATTCTTCTTTTGTGAATACTCTCCTCAATCTGATGCTGGACTCAGGGATGTCTCTTTGTTTTATTTAAATCTTCAACTTGTTTTATCTTTGTCTCATTGGAGCCAACAATTTTCGTCTTTATTCTATCTGCAGGATTTGCTCCAATCTGAGTTTCGATGCCAAGTAAGCTCTCAGGCAGGTCCCGATATCTTTACTATTTTCCTCCTAAAGTCTAATCTTCTATCCCCCTTGGTAGAAGATATGTTCTCTTATTTATACGCACCCATTCTAGAAAGCCACGTCTTTTAAATCGATGCTTTGTTCTATAATTATCATTTTATGTTTATTAATTTATATTTATATATTTTATATTTGAGAGTTTATAATCTTGTTAATTTTATATTATATTATAACTATAATGATATGAGATCTCTTATATTATAATTTGATATTTATTTATTTTAGTTTCCTGTATATATTTTAATATTTATTTTATTATTATTTAGATTGTTAATATTTATATGTTTTAATACTTATAACATTATTTAATATTTATAATTATAATATTGTCTGTGACAATTATAATTATGCCAAATGGTTAATCTTTTAAATTTGTATTTTATTATCTTAATGTCATGATGGAGGGGACATGACACAAGATGAAACAGGGCTTTAACTTCTATGTCCACATGGTTGGTTTTTGGTTCGATTTCTGTCACTGTTAGTAAGGAGCTGTTAGCTACTTGTTTATCATTTGGTTAGTAGCCCATAGTTATCCTGGTTGCAATTGGTTTCTAGCACACATGCTATTCTATTTTGGGCCTTGATGAGAGGCTATTAGAACACATTTGTTTGTGTGCTTTAATCATTGTCTTTCTTGCTATCTGGATCTCAAAATGTTTCAGACCAACAGTTGGTCATACTCTTGTGTCACTTTGTTTATAAATAATGGTTTTCCCTTTCTACTTGTTGGTGTACGTTTTATCATTCACCGAACATTAGAATAAAATGTCAAGGACACTCTACCCTCTCTTGAACAAAATCACTACGTGTGCCAAGTTTGCAAGAAAGACCATAAGGCAACTCCAAGGTTTATATGTGCGAATATGCGACTTTATGTTGGATAGCTGCCTTGGTTATGTATGCTGAAATACAAGGGGGACTTACGCTTAAAAATCATTCACAAGCTAGGACTTAGACGAATTTGACAGTAAATGCTCTTTCCTTTTTTTTTGGATTTTCAGTTTTGGAATTTCAAAAAAAACAAAAGGATAAGGGTTTAGAAGTTTTGTGCTACTTCTAAGAACTCAAGAGACAGTAAAGACTAGGTGAAACCAATAACAACACTTTGCTTCTCCACATGAATGACAACTACACAAAGTAAGTGCAATCTTCTAGGGTTGTGCTCAAGATTTTCATACAATGAATAATACCATCAATAGAACAATATTTTATTCAAACTAGAAGTTAAAGCATCCACAATATAGGCTCAGGCTAACTTTACACATTGAACAAAAATCATTCATTCAAAGAAAGTATGAGCAAGAGTTTCACCAATCCATACTATCAAATCTTTCATTCATCTAACAAGCATGCAAATCAAATTTTATTCTAAATTTATTCTATGTTGAAGGAGATATGCAACCATGCAACCACTTGATAACAAGAAGGATTCAAAGCAAACTTGCAACATGAACTTTTATTATCCAAGTAGCTCTAAGCAACAATTTCATAAAACTCTCTTCACACTATGAAATGAGAGAATAGGAGTTTATATAGAGTTTCGAAAAACAAATGAAAGGCCGAGATCAATCTAAGATCTACGACTGAGATTAAGACATAACAACCCTAATTAGGGTTTCCCAAAATAACATCAATAGTGAGTGCATGGAGGACAAGTGGCACAAGGAGCTATCTTCTAGGAGGCACATCCCTATCCCCTTGAGTGGCAGTATGTTCAATGAATCTGGACACCATCGGGCTGACCTCCTCCATCGTGACATGTGGCAGTATATTCACTTTGAATTTCAATCCATCCAAGTCATCTGCACACACGGCAAAAGCAATCTCCCATTCCAATTCCTGTCTTTGGAAGGCATCCTGGATGGACAAGAAATTCAATGCCTTAGTCAAATTTTGCTTTAGGACTGGTCCAGTGATGGTGAAGAAAATCTCCTGAGTTCTGAGCTTTAGACTTTCCAGCTGCATATCATTTTCGTGGATGGTATTCTTCTCAAGTACATCCGCAACTACAAGGAAAGTCTTATTCTAAATTTCTCTTATCTGTTCCTCAACTTTGATACCATCGGCCTTCACTTTTTCTAAGATTTCACTTTGTGCAACCAATGCCCAGTACCAAGTGTTGAAATCATATGCAGCCCCTGCTGCAATTACTTTTCCATCAATCAATTCCTGCTTTGGAATTCCTTTCAACACTCTAAGGCATGGGATAATTCTGTCCTGAACATCTTGAAGGTTATCCCATGCTTCCGCCATGACTACAATTCTCGAAAGCAAAGAAGAAATCTCTCCATATGCCAATGTTAATCTTTCCACAAATGTGGCTGCTTCTTCACTTTTGCTCGCCATCCACTCCTTGGTTTCTCTGGCTGTTACCATTTCTTCTTCAAAATCTTTGACTGCTTCCTGCAAAGAATTCAAAAGTGGAGGAGCCACTGAATCGCCTTGATTAAAAGGTTTGGTCCAGTGTTGAATATATTCCTTCAAGCGCTCAATTTCCTTTTTGTATTCTCTTTTCTTTCCTACCTCCTTTTCCAATCTTGCCTTCATGGAAGCGACTGAATTGTCTAAGTCCTCAATCTCTTGACCCTTTATAGTTGGTCCCAAGTGGATAGTAGTGATTGCATACTCTGAGGAGTAATATCTTCCTTTGCCTTGTCCACTGTTGGTACAACAATTTGCACTAAACGACAGCCAGCTTCATCTCTCTAGATTGTGGAAAACCTCTTGGCTAGCTTCTTTGCAGTAACCTTCTCTAATCTGGCCAAGAAATCAGCCGTATCATCTTCTTCTTGAATTTCCACTGTTGCTTTCATTTTCAACCTTTCTTTCAACCAATCAAGAATTGTAGGCTGCTCAATGCCTTCCTCTTCTTGATTACTTTCATCACATGGACTATCCTGAACTCCTCTAAGAGCGGTAATCATTCCCTCTTGAAATTCCTGATCCAGAATATCCATCTCATTTTTTGGTTCAATTATTTCCGTGCCTGTAGGAGATGGGGGTTCATCATTGTCCTAGTGGATTGATTGAATATTCTCCTCATGGATTGGAGAAGGAATCCTTATTTCAGCCAATGACTCATCCTCAATAGTTATTACCTCGTTCACATTCCTAGACGTGGCAGAATGGGATGGCTCTGATCTCTGCTTCTTTTGAACAAGTTCCTCGTTTACAATTTTCTTCCCCTTCGACCTTGTGGAGTCATCAATTGCTTCCTTCCTTTTCTTGGAATTAGTGTTTTCAATTAGTTCGGCACTTTGGGACGCTCCTGCATTTGAAGAATATGATTCCATTTCGCCCATCAAGTTATAAGTGAGGGTCAAATTTCTTCGCCTTAGCCCCTGGACTTGCTGATCAACCCACCATTGTGAATACTTAACAACTGGCCTCATCAAGGTTGCTAGATCTGCAAGCTCTAGTTCTAACCATTTCACAGGAGGAAAAGGCCAATTCTCATCATAGTGCGGTTGAACATATTCTCCATCATCCTCTAACTGGTCAGGCACACGGAAAAGCTCGGTTGTTTTGATCAAGCTTACTAGAAATCTAGACCATAGTCTTTTCCTGATATCAAACTCATCTGTAGCATTTGCCCAAAAATCCTCCAGGTCTACCTTATGTCTATACTTCTTTCCGTTCATTGTCCCAATATGGTTGTGAGGATCGAAATCAGCCCTAGACCGGTAAGATGTGAATGGATACCACTGCATTTCCAACCTGGCACTCTCGGCTGCCTGTGCCATTGGGCAAGACTCCAACATATTTTCGATGAAAAATGGAAAGGAAATGGCTGCTTTCTGCTTTGTTCTCTGGAAGCCCTAATATTTTTCCAATTGTCTAAGGACTTCGAGCAAGACCATTCTATTGGTAGGGTAAATCGGAAGTTGGTAAGGACATCCGGTAAATCCAACTCTTATATACATGAATCTTGGATACTAGATAAACCAGGATCCATACTTGCTTATCAAGCTCTTGGCCTCCTGAGTGAGCCTATGATGAGTTCCTCCCTGTAATATTCTGGTGATATACATCAAGAAAGCATCATTTTCCCTTCTAAAGTGGGTCTTCTCACTAAGCTACAGTTGTGGATGACAGTCATAGGACTTAAACTCATTTTTGCCTTACTTACCATGCCTCTACAAATCAATCTTGTGTATCTGTAATTTCTATCCAACAAGTAGACAATGTAGGAGCTCATGTAAAAGGACTTCGTCCTTTCCAAAATTTTTAGCTGTTCATCAAGATTATTGCGGATTATCCGAGACCAATTGAACATTTTAACACCTGAGGTGATCTCATCAATAAAATAGTACATCCAGGTTTCAAATAGCGTACCCTGAGGGCTGCCCATTACTTTGTTTAACAGCAAAATGATGTCACCATACTCCTCTTTGAAATCAGTACGAAGCAACTTCTTTGGCACTTTCTTGAGGGAAGGCCTTGGCTTTTCTAACCACAACTTATTGACATTTGTTGCACAGAGCTCAAGTTGATCCTCATAGAGTCTTTTGGCGTCTTCTTTGGTTCTATAGGAAGTCCGGTTGTAATTTGGTATCGCAAATGCCTCCTGAATGGCTAACTCTCCAAGGTGAGCCAATACTCTCCCATCTAGCACAATAATTTGTCTTTCTTGTGCATTGTAATGTATGGCACACTCGATCATCAACTCAGCACACTCCATAGCCGGTGGAAATCCAACCGCTTGGACAATGCCATTTTTCATCATCCGGCGAGCAATAGGTGTTGGCAGGAATCCATCTTGCCCATACATTTTCCTTTTGAAATCCTTGAAATCTACGTGCCTGAGGTTGGTGTCTATGACATTTTTCCACTTGGAATTGATCTTTGACTCTGGCTGCAATCCTTTATTGGCGAACTTCATTTGAGCTTTTCTTGAAGGTTCTCCTTTGGTGGTCATCAACCTTCGAAACTATATTTTTGATTGTAAATTTGCCTTTAATTCTGAAAATTATGTCTTTAACACAGAAAAAGTACGTTATTTTCTGGAAATTATGCCCTTCCACTCAGAAATTTTACTTTATCTTCAAAAGTCCCCCTTCAAAATTTATCTTTCGCAACCTCGAGAGAGCCAAAACCTTTTCACAATCGAACTTTGGAGAGAATGAATTGAAAGTGACAAGTTAAACTTAATATAGAGTTGAAGAGTTCGATGATTTTAGCAACTTCATGTTTTTCTTTTGGATTCGTCGAACCTGGACTGTTTTATTTCCTCCAAAATGGCAACTTAATCTTCATTGAAAATTTTCACCATGGTGCCACCCTTAGCCAAAATATCCTTTCCTTGAACGAGTTGGCACGAAATCTTCTAGATTCTTCTTGAATTTGAATTTTTTCCTAAGTGTTGGATATTTTGAAAATTTCTTCTGAGTGTTGGAAAAATATAAAAATATTCTAAGTGTTGAGTTTTATTTTTCCAACCTTTTCAACTTGATCATCTTTCAATTATGGTGAACTTTCATTTTATCCATGGCCAACTTGATCATCTTCATGCCAATTTTACCTAGGCGAACTTCATGATTGTTGTGTGACTTTTCTTTCTAGCTGGGTGGATTTTGCTGTTGTTTGGACATTTTCATGTCACGTTTGTTTTAGGTCGGACTTTGGCAATGTCATGCCAAAGCAAGGCGGATTTGGCACATCCTTTGCCATCTCCCCTTGATTTCTTCTTGGCGGATTTTAGCATGGTTTAGTCATTTTGCTTCGTGCTAGGGCAAAGTAGGAGTGCTCTTGGACAAGGTGGAGTTTGTCATGTGTTGGTCATTGTTAAGGCGGACTTCATGAGTCCTTGGACATTGCTAGGGCAGATTTCATGAGTCCTTAGACATTGCAAGGCGGAGTTTGAGTGCTCTTGAACAAGGCGGAGTTTGAGTGCTCTTGAACAAGGCAGAGTTTATCATTTGTTGGTCATGCCACTTTCTTTGTTCTAGGGCAGACTTTGCCAACCCCATGCCATTCCCTACCTTGGGCGGACTTTAGGCTCAATAAGCCATGCTTGGGCGAACTTTGAGCTTACCTTGCCAAGTATGGGTGGACTTTGAGCTTTGCAAGCCAAGTGTGGGCGGACTTTGTAGATTAGTAGGCCATGTTCTTCAAACCATGGCGAACTTGTGGATGGCATAGATATTGCCTTACCTAACACTTGGATGAATTTCTTGCTCAACACCCCACGTTTATTTGGAACATCTGGAACAAAACCTCGCCTGGAGATTTTCCCTTGCTTTTTATACTTGGAGACACAAATTTTTGATTCTGAAGATAGGAACATTGTTGCCATGACCTGAGGGACCCAATCCTAGGTCAACTTTCAAAAAAGCTGAAAAAAGCAAAAAGCAGGCCAAAAAAGTTGCTTCCCGGATTGGTCCCAAAGTGCCAAAAATAAAAAAAGCAGAAAGCAAAAAAGCAAAATCCCACAAAAATAGGAAGGTGTCAGAATTGACCCTAAGCAATGGTGTTTTTCGTCCTCTGGGCCTTCTGAGCACTTTGACAATGTCCAAAGACTCCAAACACTGTTTTGAGCCTGAATTCGCTATTTGGCTCGGATGATTTCTCAAAACCCTAACTCCAAACTCTCAAAGAAATGGACTTATGAAATTGCAACGCTAAGACAAAACCCTAAAAAGCAAACTACTGGGGGTCCCCATTTGCAATGGGGCAATGTGTGAAATAGGTCACAACACTACTCTATATTAAGAGTAATTAAAGGATTAGCGTAGATGCATAGTGACTTAAGTACTCTGGGAATTTGAAAGTTCTAATTCTTATTTAGCATCATTGTATTGTTGAATGTGTCCTAGAAGTATGCTATGCAGCTATATATTTCCAGCTTAATCCTCTTACATGGTCTTTTCTGTTGTGTTTAGCACTAAGCAGTCATAGGACTGTCATGTTTCAGCCCATTAAACTAGATTGAATAATTATTTCATCTCTTGATGCTTTCCTTGTCAGGTATTTTTAACCCTTTAGCTATCTAATTTACAGGATCTTATTAAGATCAAAAGTCAATCGTCAAGGATAACTCGAAGTTCTGGTTTGTATTCCAAAATTTGTTAGTTTAGGGCAAGGGATGAGTTATCCATGAAATATCTGTTGACAAGATAATTTCCATTTGGTAGAGAACCCATCTAAATTTTCCCTGCTATTGTTGTATTCTGTAACATTGATATTGAATTTTAGTTTTGTTTTGAAGCAAAATTCTAGTCAAATTCTTGGTAATGCTCTAATGTTGATTTAATTTCTTAATGTTGCTTTCTTGAAAAATGTTGCTAAGTTTCTCATCAATCACTAAATAAAATCATCAAAGCTCATAAGTGCTTCGTATTTGCTCAGTAGTGATACTTTTGACCTTTCTTTTTTTCAAGTTTTAGATCTGTCTTTTATTTATAGAACCTTGATTTTTTTACAGGTATAGTAGTGGGAAGCATTTACTCGATGTGACAGAAATTTTTAGTCAGCTCAATGGTGAGAAAAAATACCGTATGATCAAGCTTGGCTATTATCTCACTCTTTTCTGTGTTGTTATCTACAGGTCTGATTCTATCTTTAATTTCAGATATTTGGATCTAATGCATGCCAGATTTCCAGATTTCCATTACTGTTATGCATCTAAAGCAATAGAGATGGCTAAAAGAAAACTGATTGGATGCTCTTCTTTATGTAGCAGTGCTATTGACATTTTGCTAGAGCAAACACAGGTTATTTAACATTTGTATTTGAGCAATTTATTTCCTTTGCTTGCAGGATGCTTTATGCTGTACTTGAAGAAGATTATTAAGTGATGCAGTTGTCTGCTCTGTCTTGTTTTTAAATCATCGAATGGTATAACATTTTCTCTGTAGGACTGGAGTCTTACACACCCATAATGTGAGGTCATGGCTAAAAATCTGGATATGTTTTGATTCAATAATTATGAACACAATAGCCTGCACCTTAGTGAATCTGTTCTATAACAGACAATTTTAATGCTATCTAAAGTTGCAATCTCATTTTACTTCCCTTTCTACCGTCAAAACTTTGTATTTTTAAGAGTCAATATTATCAGCTTTATACAAGTATTTGTGTGTTAATGTTGACAGATAGAGGATAATTAACTATAACTAGCTATATCTGTGGATGATTTTCAGCTTAGATCCAAAGGTATTCTGATCTGAAAATTACCATCTTTCAAAGTACAACAAAAACATATGCAATGCTTTGGTAAATAGTTTGTTTCCTGGCTGGACATTGTTTTCCTCTTTCTGCACTGTGCGTGTCACTTCCTTGTTAGGATCACTTCTATTATTGAAACTTTTGTTGGCTTCCTGGACTCACTGTTTTGGATCCAAGATTCAATTTCCACTGCGTACTTGTTGACTGGATGTAATATCCCCACTGTCACTAATCAGAAATATATTGGAAAATGCTCTTCTTATCTCTGTTTTTTACTAGGGTAACTGCCAAAAGGGTATGAAATGGTGGAGAAACCCTCAGATGGTACAGATTAAACAATGATGCCTTAACCTTCTAATTTCACCCAAACAGTTAAAGACGCAGACCGTAAAGACAAATTAGATATTCACTGTAGATGTATGAGTTCAACCAAACTTTAGTCATATAAGATAAATTTCT
Source organism: Sequoia sempervirens (assembly GCA_007258455.2). Taxonomy (NCBI): domain Eukaryota; kingdom Viridiplantae; phylum Streptophyta; class Pinopsida; order Cupressales; family Cupressaceae; genus Sequoia; species Sequoia sempervirens. Next base: position 1,874 of record VDFB02259680.1, on the reverse strand, counting down.
GTATTACATAGGGCAGCGGCACACTAAAGTTGGCTCCCAAAACTGATTACAAGGATTTTTATGTTCTGAACCCAACTTACAGGTTTGTGGTGCCTGTAGCAGCTAATCGTGGGTGGAAATGGGAGATCTGGGTTTTGTATTTTCTGTTAGCATGCTCCAATGTAGTGATTCCAAATGCCCTGTTTGGGTGCTCTCCTCTGCATATGACCTGAATGCTGGCATGCTAGGTGTGACTGGAGGTGTGGATCAGTGTTCAGTGAATTTGGCGCCTGGAAATGAATTTTCTGTTGCTGGGTGCAGCTAAACCCTAGTGATCAGACCCCCTGATCTCTAATTGCTGCATGCCTGTGATGGTTGGAAAGGGCTGTAGCAATGGCTGATGATGTGCTGTCAATAAAATATGGGAAAATAAAGTAAATTGAATCATATATTATTGGTTGTCTTTTTCATGAATAGAATGCTTTCTTTCTGGACTATTCATCACTAAATATAAATACTCATCTGCTGAGTAAAATATTCCAAAATCTAGAGAGTCCCACAAAATAGCTTAGAAACTCCTCACAAGACCCTGCATGCTGTGCAAATTTTTGCTCCACATACTCTTTAAATTTCTTCTTGTGTTTAGGCAGCAGCTCGACATGCAGGAATTCAAATTTATGAATTTACCCATATTAATTTTTATAGTATAATGAATACATTATACTTTAATGTTTGCCATTTAAATTTTTAATGTAAATATATTTCACCGCATTTGGTAACCTTGTTATTGATACCAAATGATAAGAAATCTCATCCTCGAATAGCATCAACACCTATTTAGCAGCCAATGTTTGCCCTTCTAAGATAATTTTTTGCTAGTCAGTCCTCATTTGTTACAGTTAAGAGCCAGTGAATATCAGCTCAAGAGCATGTTATACAAGATATTACTACTATCATAGTATGGACAAATAGATTAATGTGTTTAAAGAAAAAATTATGAGTAACGAGGAAATAATAAATAAATAACCATTAAAAGAAGATTGAGAATTCTTCAACAAAAGTGGAAATCAAATTTTCTTGCAACTCTGTGAACACATAAGATAAGTGATACAAATTATGCTGTGAATTCGAAGGACAATACACCGATGAGGGATATAAGGTATTGTAATGAGTAATTGACAAAGCTCACAGAATACGAAGTGAGAATTAGTAAAGTTGAACAAGAGAGCTTCATTGAAATTGAGAGCTCAGAAAAATTCGGAAACTCTATGGAAAAGATGCATGCCTTCTACTCTATTAACTCTATTACATTGCTTTAAATTCAACCAATTTATAGATTTACAAAGCCAAACTAGAAAGCTTACTAAAATAGTACACTATGGTTCCCAACAGAGGCCGACAAGTCACCATACCCGTGCCCTTGGAAGTTGAAATGGATAGTTAGATGAAGACAAATTAGTTACAAAATTTAAAATTACTATGGAAATTATTTAATTTTGGTACGCCAACTTGGTGGGATCATAACTCCAAGCCTATTGGGTGAAAATTGAACTAGTTTGATTTACTGGATGGGTCTCCAAGAGACCTAGTCTCAATTGCTTTGAGGGAAGCCTTCATTCTCCTCCTAAGTAACCACTAAAGCTAGGCCATTCCATAAGTACCATGAGTGTCAAACTCGAGGCAACAAACCTCAAACTTATTATTAGACAAGGCAACTATGGACCAATTTGTTAAGGTGGGTAAGGCTTCCAACATGTGTTCAACTAGACCTAATTGGGCTTCCCTAGAGGCATCTGGAATAAGACTAAACACAATTGAAGATAGACAAATGAATAAACTGTTGTACCGGTACCCAATGTATGGTTGATCCCAAAAGCTATGACTAGGTCAAGGAT
>VDFB02259679.1:0-17278 GCA_007258455.2 Sequoia sempervirens | reverse complement strand
CCTAGGTATTCCTTGCAGATTCACTTGATTCCCATAGTCATCTAAACATTTAACTGTTTTAGATTGACAGTCAACTATGGCCCTATGTCTCCACAACCAATTCATTCCTAGGATGACATCATAGGATCCTAATGGTGTGACATAAAGGTTGACTTTAGTGGTGAAACTAGGTAATTCCAAGTTGGCCTCAAAAAGACATTGATCCACCTTTGCTCTTGTACTATTTGCATACTCTACATTCCACGATGTAGCCATGTGCCCAGCCTTTCTAGACAATTTATTTGCTATACTAGGAGAAACAAAACTTTCAGTTGCACTAGTATCAATAAGAACAGAGATAGGTAAACCAAATAATTTACCTGCAGTTTCGATGGGCGTTATTTGATAGTCTGCTTGCCTATCATCAACTGCTGCATGGATTCTTTGCTAGAACATAGCTTTTTGTGAAGGCAAGGAATTCCCAGAAGTTTTGTTTGGACAATCCCTGGTGTAATGATCACCTTTGCATATGAAACATCCTGTAGGTGGTCCTTTTCTTCTGGATGTCTCTCTAGGTTTATTGTTTCCATCATTGGGCTTGCTAGTGTTTCCACTACTGTAGTTGCTTCTCTTATGATCTTTTCGGAAATCTTTCCCGCCGAAACGAGATCTCTTTCCTTTTGATCTGGCAGCATCATGAATAGGTTCATCTTTCTTTGGAGTTGGTTTAGTAGTAGCCTCACTGTCCTTCTTTTGTTCCTTTTTCTCTTGGCGATGAGAATCAGCTTTGAGCTTCTGCTCCTGCTTTATAGCTTTCTCATAAACTAAGTCCATGGTAGTTGGACCATGCATGTCCACCTCACCACCAATTTTGCCGTTCAGCCCAAGTATGAACTTCCTGATACAGAATCGTTCATCCTTATGGTAAATTGGAACATACCGAAGGAGTCTAGTGAACTTCTCCCAATATTCGTGGACTGACATAGTCCCTTGTTTTAACTCTTGAAAATCGGAGAGCTTCTGGTCATAGAAGAGTTGAGGCAACCACTGTTTACGGAAGATTTCTACAAATTCTCCCCATGTCAACTTCTAAGAACTTATATCCAGTTCCAATTTCTTGTTCATCCACCAATTCGAGGCTTCTCCTGCTAATTGGTAGGCTCCCCATGCTGCCTTTGTTACTTCGTCATAATTTCTTATTTCAAAATATTTTTCCATTTGGACAAGCCAAATTTTAGCTTCATCACCTCCCGCACTACCGTCAAATTTAGGCGGTATTATCTTTTTCATGTTCCGTGACAGCTCAGTAGAAATTATCTTTCTATTTCTCTCAGCGGAGTGAGTTGGTGATTTTTCCCCTTCATGGTTGTGATTTTCATCATGTCCATGAGATGAGCTTTCAGCTTCCGTGTTGTTTATGTTTAATTCTTTTTCCAGCTTGTCCTTTTCTCTTTCATTCTCAATATTAGACAACCTTGCTAGAGTCAAGTCTAAAGTTGCTTGGACTCCAGTGTCTCTTTGTTCCTCATCCTTGCTAGTACTGGGTTTGTTACGCATCCTTTCATAAGTTTTCACCATGGTTTTATAATTGTATTATACCTGGTATCTTATCTAAGTTAGATTTTTTTAACCTTATGATAAATGGAAAACATGAAAGCTTTCATAGATATAAACACAAGATTTGCCAAGCAAGTTTATGAAGTATACACAATTTTTTTTTTTTTAACAAACATAGAATTTTTTATTTATTGAAGAGGATTTCAACATCCATCGATTACATAGAGTGACTATTAAGATAGTCAAGAGGAGAGTATCCTTCAAATTCACTCTCAGAAACATAATTAAGTGGAGTATATCCTACAGACTGAGAGTATTGTTGAAACCTATCTTTTTCTTCATCTCTCATCTGCTCTTCTCTATCCCAAAAGGGATGATACCCTTCGGATTTATCTTCGGATACATAGTTGAGAGTATTGTGGATATGGTGTTCATCAACAATAGGGTCCGTCATTTGATATTGAGGACAATTTTCAACTGGTGGAGTCCTTGGTGTGTATCCCACTGACTCATCACTCGAAGAAATGGTTATGACCTCGGCCAACGGAAGAACTCTAGGATCCCGAAAAATGAATGCTGGACTTGTGCTTTCCTCGGAAGGCATGTCCCTGGATAGTGGCAAAGAATCTGATTCTCTCGGAGAAGTGTTGGGTAAAAGGTTGAATGCAGCTTCCATTTTCAATCTACTCTTTACTTCATTGATTCGGGAGAGAGCATGACTAACAGTTTCTGTGTCACTTAGCCAAATGGCATTCTCATGATTGGTTCCTTGGATGGTTCCAGTAATGGCCTCATTTTCCTTCTTGGCTTTCAGGTATCGTTCGTTACCGATTACAGTCTTCCTGGCTGTTAATCGAACGCGTACCATCCTGTCACAAGAATTTTCACAACATTAGATAATGTTGGATTTAAGGAAATTGGGTGAGCTCAAAGGTTCCTAGTGTTTAAGCCGTGCTCTAATACCACATGTGACGACCACACTTGTACGTCAAATTTAAAACTTTTTAATTTCAACCACAGTAAATAAGAATAATGTCGTAATGATAAAAAATTTCCTTTCAAATACATAAACATGATACATCAATTTGCAACTGTAACTGTTTCATTCCAAAAGAACTACAAAGTAAAGAAGAAAGGAATACATACATAGCCCATAGGCTTTTGGCACCAATAGAAGTAAGAAGGTCTAGGAGTCCGTCCTGTCAAGTCTTGGATCATCGGCCGATTGTTGAGGAGGAGAAACATCACTCGGGCGTTTTTCCGCCAACCATAGACTTATAATGCAGTCCCCCGCACGATCATTTTACAATGAAGGGCCCTCCCTTCGAAGAAGAGATTGGTGGGGTATCCTTTAACGACTACCAACTGAGCATAATGTTGTGATCCTACAAAGCTAGATTCTGTGCAATCGACAACTCTTGAACTAGGATGTATTTCGGGATCACGGTGAACTGATAGTGTAGTACTACAACTAAATGGTTCCTTACACTACTTTGGCCAACGTGTTTACATTCAATGAAGAACGTAGGTCATTTGTCACGTACACTAGCCAGGTTCAACTTGACTTGAGGCTATCTTACTCTACGCGTAGTTTGGTCTATCGGGGTAGTCCGTACCCTAGACTTCCTACAACAAACTAACTACTAGAATGGAGGTCATTATAACAAGTACCTACAACTATCTCCCTTATACTGGACATTCTCATCCTAGGAGCTTTATTAACTTGACTAAGTTAACTTATAACTAGTTGTAACCTGTAACTTATTAAATGCCCTCTAACCATACCTAGTATTAAATAGCTATGCACAAGCATACATTCCATATACGGAGTCAATACAATTAATGCAATTTTCTCTTCAATGCCTAGTGTATTCCGTACACTAATGAACGCAAAACTAATAGTAGAGAACATGCAAAAACCTTCTTATTTCACAAATTATCTCTTTGCAAATAATCATTTATCTTATAGATATTCATTCCTAATTACATCAACCTTCACTCTCTATTCTTTTCATTCAAAGGATATGAAACAGACTTATTTATGAATACAAGAACAGCGGAAAGCATGAAAAAGAAAAGAGTTAACATGCCTGACAAGAGCTTTCCTTAGATGTATGAAATAAGAGAATGCTTCTCCTCTAGCCTACCACCAAAGGACTTCCAGCTGGCTCTGTTAGCGAACTCTTAACTCAGCTGTTGGTAGTTTCAAACTGCTATTCTCAGATACAAAGAATGCTCTTTCAACACAAACAGAATACACCCTTAGCAGACTAAAGACTCCCTCAACAAATGATGATTACTCTGATATTGCTCTCAATTTGATAATTGCTTTCTCAACGGAAACAGTTCTCACTCATGAATGAACAGAAACGAACTTCTGATTTCTAATTTTGTGTGTTAAGAATGAGCATTTGCAGGCTTTATATAGTGTTAGTAAATTTAACCAATTCCCCTTTTCAAGGTGTCTATGCTGCCAACGGGGTTTGGAATGTTTCAAAGGAGAAATGTGTCGCCCTATAGAGAAGATTTCGACTTCCATTTGCTGACAGCAATGAGGTAATTTTATTTCGCACATGACCAATTCATAAAATCGGGACACCTTCTGCTATTGGCGTGATTCAACAGGTAGGGATAAGTGACGATTTAATGCAAGACTAAATCCCAGGTCAGATGGCGTCCACATCTCCATTTCCTGGTTGCAAATGGCTTCCTTCTAGCCGCGTTCTACTACCCTGTCATGGTTGCGCGATTCTTCATGCGCCATTTTTACGGGAAGTTCTTATTTCTTCACTATTTTCTACTTCATAGTTTTAATATAGTTTCAATAGAAATATTTGAATCTTGGCAAAATTGTGATAATGACATTCGATTTAATTTTTGAAGTCACAATAATTTAATTTCATCTCTTTAATGAATATTTAATAAAAATGTTTATTTAAACTTCATTTGATTTTCAATTCTATTTTATAAAATATATCTATATATATTTTATTATATTAAAATATTTATATAATATAGTTTTAATTTACATTATATATTTATGTATAATTATTTAAATTTAATAATTTAAATAATCTCGTATACATATTTATATTTTGTAAAGACTATATTATATACATACTTAATATAATATTAAATATATAAATATATTTACCTTTACATTTATACATGTATATACATATACATTTTAAATTATACGTACGTATACTGCGAGCCAGTCAGCATACTTTCACTATACGTACTCATGTATATGTATATATATGTGTATATGTAAGTTCTAAGGTAATATCGTCATAATAAATTCATATTCACATATATACAACCGGTTAGTTGTGGGTATGTATACATGTATATTTACTTGTATATCTCCTTTATGTATACGTATTCATAAATACATTTATATCGATGCACACGTATGGCATATCCATCTGCTCTCATACGTTGTATCGACATGAATATACTTATGGACACTTGTACATACCGTATTTGTATATATACATATACACATGCCCACCTCTAACTAGAAACATTATTCCACATAAGATTATACTGGCAAGCATCACTTATTCACACATTCAGAAGTAGATACGACTCCTAATGATACTAAACAAGCCTACGGATGACTTACCCTTAACTTCAACAAATGACTTAGCTTACTCAGTTTATAGTATGTGTGTGTATGCCCAATTGGTACTCGTTACTGTTTACCCGACCAAGTTCCTTCCCGAGTGATATCTCTCCTTTGCCTGGAGGTATAAACCTGTTTCCTGCACATCATGACACGACAACGGGAGTCATTTGCTCAAAACAAGGCTATATACATAAAACATCGTAGAAAGTTAGAACAACATTATTCCATAACTTTATATGCTACTTTCATTCAAGAATTACATCAATAGAAGTATCAGATAATGAGACAATCATTAGGACACATTCAGTTGATCACAAGAACAATTTGTTTTATTCATCAGAAAGATTCAAACATTTACAATGTACTTCCTATGCAGTAGTAACTATACAATCGGGGTGTAACAACATAAATAATTTATTTCATAGGAATACATTCATTGTTGGCACAATAAAATGGTTTTGAGCTAACAAAATTTGAGATATGTTATTATGAAGGGAACCCACATTCGCTTATCAAGGTTATTTTTTATTTGAGGTCTCTTAAGAGATTTTGTTCGAACAATATAGCCTTGATAGATCAATGCATCTAGGGAATTAGAATCCTCCTCTAGCATTCATCTTCCCACCTTGACATGTTGGCATAGTCAATTTGGCCCCACAACATGAAGACTATACAATATGGATCTTTGGAATATTATGTTGAATGCAAATGAGATATTTTACAAAAGTACATTAATTTTAAAACAGTAAAATTATTTTGAGTTGACAAAAACTAAGAGAGGTTATTCTAGAGGTACCCATATCCACATTTAGGTCTAAACTAAACATTCTTAGGCCCAAAAAACTCTAAGAACTTCTTCATCAAATTTTGGTAGCTTTTTATGCTCAAGTCTCTTAAAAGAATTTGTTGAAACTATGTAGCCTAGTTGAATTGAGGCACTTGAGGAACAAAATAAATCCTCCTATATAATTCACCTATTCACCCCCAATGTGTTGGTGTAGTCGATTTGGTCCCATGACTTGAAGAAAACAAAATATGGCAATTGGAAAAATTATGTTGAAAACCACTAAGGAAATTTATTAGAATGCATTCATTGTTGGCACAACAAAAATATTTTAAGTTGAAAAAATTGAATGGGGTTATTATGGATAGACCCCATATCCACATATAGTTCTAGAAAAAACATTCCTATGCTCCATCTGAGAAAACTTCATCAAAGTTTGGTAGTTTTTTGTTCTTAGGTCTCTTAAAAGACTTTGTTTCTAATAGTGTATCCTACACGGATTAAGATACCTAAGGAATAATATGATTCCTTTCCTAGAATTTTCCCACCCACCCCAAAATTTATAGCATAGTCAGTTTGGCTCCACAACACAAAGAATAGAAAATATGGCTCTTAACAATATTATATTAAACATAAATCAATATTTTTTTGTAAGAACACATTCATTATTGGCATGTTCAAATGATTTTGAGTTGAAAAATATGAGAGAGGTTATTTTGGAGGCACCCCAAATCCACCTATAGGCCTAGAAATAACATTCTTAGGCAACACAAACTCCAAGAATTTCCCAATCAAATTTTGGCAATGTTTTTTTGTTAGGTCTCTTAAGAGACTTTGCTAGACTAATGTAGTCTAGATAGATCAAGACAAGTAGGGAATGAAAAAGGGCATCCCCTATCTTTCACCCACCCACCCAACATTTGAACATAGTTATTTTTGCCCCATGATATGAAGAATATAATATATGGCTTTTGGAAACATTACATCAAACATAAATGAGTCATTTACAAGAATGCATTCAGTAGTGGCATATTTAAATGGTTTTGATTTAAAAATTATTGATATTTTATTGTGGAGGATCCATAAATCCACCTTTAGGTTTAGATAGAGTATTCTTAGGCTCTACAAACTTTGAGAACTACTCCATCAAATTTTGGCAATTTTTTGCTCTTGTGTCTCTTAAGAGACTTTGCTAGAACTGTGTAGCACAAATAAATTGAGACACTTGGGGAATGAATCAAAGCCTCCCTAGAATTAAAATTTTCACCCTAAGGTGTTGGTAGATTTGGTTTGGTTCCACAAGGTAAAAAGCATAAAATATGGCTCTTAGTCATAATACATTGAACACCACTAAGGTAATTTACAACAATGCATTCATTGTTAGCATAGTCAAAGCACTTTTGGTTGAAAATTTTGATAGGTTATTATGGAGGTACCCCACATCCATTTGAAGTTCTAGATTAGACTTTCATAGGCCTCAAAAACTCTAAGAACTACTATGTCAAAGTTTAATACTTTTTTCTCTCAGGTCTATTAAGATACATGTTGTCACATAAAACCACACCCTATTGAACAAGAGTTCAATGTTCTAAGGACACAATGGAAACAACCTCGAGGTTGTGGGACCTTGTAGGAATGAGGTTGAATCGCTAGAGAAGTTCAACTTCCTCATCTAAACTAAGTGCAATTGTGTTGGTCCAACCCAACACAATGAAACCCTATCACTACTCTAATCTAACAAATCTTAGAGGAAAAGGGACAAAAGAACATAAAATGAAAGGGAGGTAATGCGCCAAGGTATAAATGTGTTTCTTCTTGCTTCTAAATAGCATAATACATCATCAAAATAGCTAAAACATACATTCAAAGATGAAGGTAAACAAATTTTACACAAACATGCAAGAAATAACAATGATAATAGCTGAACTTTATTAATATAAAAGCTTAGAAGCAATCTTTACAATGGCATAATGCAAGAATGAAATGTTTATAATAGAAAAACCATAGAGAATCTAGAGGAAGAACCCCTAAAAAAATATACAAGTGTTGCTTTTATAGATCAAGCATTTAACTTAGATGAACAATAACTAACCCTAACCTAGCTAGGGTTACAAATATGATCATAGAAAACCCAAGATCTATTCAAGAAATTTGTGCCAAGAAGAGCCATGGACACCATACCTATGGTGAAAATTGCACCAAGAAGGACCTAGAGAAGATATGGCTTGCACACCATCACCCTACTGTAGAGATTTACAGAAAAAGGCCATGAAGATCCTACATGAAATCCATGAAATAGGTATGGGAATGGTCAGAGAGGATGAGAAGCAATAATGAATGGGCATGGCACCCACAAATCCACTAGGAGAAGTCATGGAAATGCATTAAATTCATCCTCAAACCCTAAAAAAATCAAGCTTGGCTACTCAGAGCAAATGCGCATTAATGGTGTTTGGAGTCTTTATGTCACCCATCATTGAAACCCTATCGCTCATCGGCTTCAATTATGCGATGAGAGATGAACTCATTTCCTTTGCATTACTTGTCACTACAAGAATTTGGCCTTTGCATTTCACTTCTGTGACACGCAATGGCTTGTGTTTCCTTCACATAGTTTCTATCCTTTGCATCACGAAAAACCTTTCACCACTCAATTTATTTGAGCGATGAGCGACAAGAAGTGAACAATGATGGGTTATGATCATACCACCTATCAACAACTTGTAAAATCACTAGCATTTCTCATTGTTGAAGATCCTCACATTTCAAATGAACGTCCACAATGTGCAATGAACATCATCAGCATTTCCCATCACTGAAGATCTTCACATTTCAAAAAAACTTCTGCAACGTGCGATGAGCATCGTCGGTCATAGTTCGGGTGTCCAATTTGCCACGTGCTTGGAAGAAGGAAACTGGAGAGCACAAAGAAGAAAGGAAGGAATCATGGTCAAACCTTGGACCACCTGAGGTCAGAGGTTGGGATGACAAGATACCTCTTACCAAAGAAGGGTAAGAGGTAGAGGGGAAGGCCGAAGGCTAAAACCCAAAAATTTGACACTAAGTCGGATTTTGGAAGAACAGGGTGAAAGTGAGAAGGAGAAGGAAGAAGAAGGTTGAAGAAGAAAGAGATTTCAAAGGTCAGATCTTGGACCGTCAGAGGTTGGATCTTAGACCACTGGAGGTTGGAGGTCAGACTGAAGGCCGAAGGCTGAAAGGCTGAAGGGACAAAATGGAGAAGGCATGAATCAGTAAATGGTAAAGGGTAAGGTTTAACGCCAATACCCAAAACTCCTAGAAGAAAAGGGAGAAGGAAGGGGAGCGATGAGGAAAGCAAGCAAGTAAGTAGGTAAGGGACAGGCCAAAACCCCAAAAATATGGGACTTAGTTGATTTTAGGAACCCCAAGGAAAACTTATGCAAGATGGCCCATGTAGGATCACTCAGATCGATTATAATGATGGGTCATCTAAGGGTGGCATGAAATGTCAACATTTTTGGCAACTTCTACGGGATGATTGCTTGCTAATCATGGAATCTAGGGGCCTTATCAATCCATTATACATGGGGTCATGAAGGGAATTTACAAAATTGGGTCTCTTAAGGGAAAAATAAAACATGTGCAGGTCTGCACTTAGAGAAAAGCATGAAAGCTAGAGCATACACTCCCTTAAGGAGAATGTAGGGTGTGCAAAGCACTTCATGGAAATAAAATATTACAATATGTACATGAGATTGGCTAAGAAAAGAGGAACATCACAAAATGTTGCCTCTATCAAAAATAGATCCTCTAAAAGAGCCTATCCCTTTCAAGCTAAAATTGTGATCCTCATTCATCTGCAACCATTGAAGTAAACCACCTAAATGTAAAGGGTTGCATAAAGAATTAGCTTGGTGAGGAATCACCTCATTTTAGACCTTGTCACTGGAAGGTAGCCATATGATGCAAGTGTCAAAATCCTCTGACAGTGGCACCTCAAGAGAAAAAATAGTAGCATGGGGAAGCTTCTCTAAAAATAGGTCAACATCAAAAGGAGAACCTTTTAGAAATGAAAAATAAATCTCCTTACATAGGGGGGAGCCACTACTATAGTCATTGGCCCTCTCAAAAATATGCTTCTCACAAAATTCCCCCTCAAGTTCCTCTTCATTTCTTTGCATGACAAGGTTGCTCTTGATCTCATAGCAATTTTCCCTCTCCATTTGATGACTACTTATGAAAACCTCGGGCTTATAGCTTGAAATATCCACCATATCCCTTTGATTTTCTATGAGGTTGGGAATAGGGGTGTTCTCCTCAAAGTTGCAAAAAATGCTCAGATCAAAATCCCCCTCCTTAATAGGTGAATCAAAATGAAAAGCATTTCCCAACACATCCAAAAAGCATCTATGAACCTCCTCCACATGAGCAATAGGTTTATGAACAACACACTCATCCCCTTGATTATGCAAGGTAAAATTCACATTTATAGGATTAGGATTGTAAGGTTCAAAATGATCCTTTGAGAGTGGCTTGCTTATTTTATTCGGATTCCCTTCTTCTTTTTTGGGCTACACTAGGCTGATTGGAGGGGTAGCATGCTCCTTTTCAAATACATCCTTTGGTTGATTATTCTCTTTTAAAGCTTCTTGTAGTAGATCCCTTTGAGGTGGTATGGACAAGGCATCCAACATGGTGATATTCAGGTTAGCCTTCTTCATTTGAGCAACTATATTGAAAAGGGACTGGCTAACCTTAGGTGAAGCATTTGGAACAACCAAATCCAACTTTGTTGATTGGATGACTTGAGGTCGCTCCACCATCCTATTGCTCTTACCAGTAGGCTGATATGATTGTAGAACTATTGTTCTACCTATTTCTTCAATAACTATAGCATTTTAAGATGGTTGGGAAGATGATTCTTGGCTCATTGTGTATGGATAAAAATTATCCATTGCTCTCCCTTCTAATCTGGTATCTCAGGTTATCTGATTCACACCAAAATAGTCCTCTTGATTCCAGTTAACAAATGTATAATCTCCTTGCAAGTGATCATGCTTTCCAACAGTTGTTTGATTTGCATTAAATTGTTTCCCTAATGTGGAGGTATCATTTTGAACCACCAAAGCTTTTCCAAACTCACCATTTCGACAAGCATTTTGGTTATGAGGTTGATTGCATGGATAACACCAGTAATGTTCTTGAGATAGATTTTTTTGAACCCGAACCAAGGCCCTTGAAATACTGGTAGTGGCCATATTTTCACCATTCAAGGGCTTAGCATAATTCCATTGATCCTTCCCTTGATGAGGCCTCCTATTTCATTGGTAATTTTAACCTTGAGGTTGATAAGTTATGTTATTTTGAGCTCACTGCCTCTTTTCTATTGCTAACTTATTATTTAACCTTTGTATCATGTTTCTCATTTCTTGCACCTCCTCTAGAGATGTGGTTGGAGTAGTTGGTTGATAAATTGCAGCCACTAGACTACGAGCCAATAGAATAGGAGCCACTGTTGGCTGTGAAGGAAGCTTTGGGAATAAAGGAATTGGTGGCCTAGGAGCTATCTTCACAACCTGAATTAAACATTTTTTTCCCTTATGGCTATGTTGTATGCATCTAGCAAGGTAGATCCACCCATTGATTGAATCATAACAACTATGTCACTATTAAGAGCTCTTAAGAAGTATAGAAAAGCATGCTCAAGAGAAGGCTTCACCAAGGTAGGGATTCTATTCCAAGTCTTCTAAAATTTGTAGTTGAAATCACTCATGAATTCCTGAGGTGCTCTTTTAATTGTGGTCAGTTGCTCTTCCAGGAACAAATAGTCACTTTTATCTTCAAAATGTTTTCATAATTTCTCCCCCAACTCGTCCCAATTATGGATGGAATTAGGTGGTAGGATTCTATACCACTACAATGCTTTACCTTTCAGTGAAGTGGCAAGTAATCTAATAGCCACATTATCTTATGTTACATCATGTATAAAGCATATATTCGCTACATCGAGGATGTGGTCTTCTGGGGTTTTAGATGTATCACCAATGAAATAAGGAATACTTTTGAGGGCATTAATTGTTATATCATCTTTTTGGGCTAAAATTAAAGGGTTTCCATTAGTAAAGGATACAAAAGGTTGATTTCTAGGTAAACCATATGGAATAAATTTTTGTTTGTATGGATAGTAGGTGTTCTAGTCTAAATAATCTACCCACAGGTGGCATAGATAGGGCTCTAGGAGGACTTATACTCTTATTTCTTCTTATAGGTGACAAATATTGCCTATGTCTTCTTCTAGAAGTAGAAAATGAGAGTTGGATGTATTGAAAATTACCTCTAGAAGATGATCTTGTTTGAATTCTTGGCGTGAATTTGTAGGTATGATCTTGAACCAAGAGTTCTAGGTAGCAACAAGGTCACCAATTTGAATGTAGAGTCCTCCCTTAATTGTAGAGTCGCCAGGTGCTTGTAGAATGCCTCCAAAGGTTGAAATATTGAAGAGCACCACTTCCTCAATGGCATGAACTATAACTAGGTTGCTTGAACTAGCTAATTTTGAACAAAGTCACCATGGTGTTTGAGATATGCATCAAAAGGCAAGATGCATTGAAGAAAACAACAAATTATTCAATGGAAAGAAGCATTCCCACCAGGTGTGCCAAAAAATGTTCACATAAAACCACACCTTACTGAACAAGATTTCAATGTTCTAATGACACAATGGGAACAACCTCAAGGTTGTGGAACCTTGTGCGAATGGGGTTGAATCTCTAGAGAAGGTTGAACTAGAGTATTCACACATACATAATAAACCTCTTACCTTGAAAGGAAAAGTTCCTTGCAAGGCGTTTATAGCCTCAACAACCAATTAGTGCATGACAAATATCTTTATGGAATGACATTGTTCCGTTGCACCTTCTTAAGAGACATTTTATGGTCTTAGGCCTTGTTGTGTCTTTTGCACACATACCTTGTTGAAATCAGGGGCCCCCTCTTTTTGTTTTTCACCTTAGGTTTTTCCTTTTCCCCTTAAGGGATAGGTCCTTTGAATTTTGATGATATCACCTTTTAAGCCTATAATGATTGGAAATAATTTAGAGGTGAGTGTGTTTGCAACATTGATTTCCATGTTTAAATCTTTGAGAGACAACATTAAAGTGCCTTAATACTAAGTTTGGCTCAAGTTCGGTGAGTCCTTGGCCTTTTGGATTCCCTAAGACTCTATTTCATGCAGATTTCATGACACCTTGGATTCCCAAAGGTTATCGTGGATTTTAGGTTGATGTGGATTTCTCGAGGGTTCCTCTTATCACTAAATCCATGAGCTTTTAAATTTCCCGACACACCTCTCATCGCAAATTTTGCATAGGGGCGGATTACCCGATGCTGCAAAAATTATCAAGTCAAGAGTTTAATACACTTTGCAATGTGTATGAAGGCATTAATGGTGATAGATTGAGAAAATTTAAACTTCATTTTTATGTTATTTCCTCATTTTATTGTCATTACCTTTTAAGAGGTTGAGCTTTTGAAGAGTGGAGTGCTTGAGGAGAATTGAAGCTAGGGTTTCAACGATTTCTGCGTGTGGATTCCACATTGGTGCCTAGGGTTTGGTTGATGGTTCACTTTCGTATTTTCACATTTGAGATCAAAGGTAGGGTCCTAAATCCCTTTTCTATTTGGATTTTCAAATGAATGCATGGTTGATTTGACATCATTTTTTATTTGGTCATGTTTTTCTTCACATTTTAGAGTGTTTTATTTTGAATTTTCATTTACATTTGAGAGTGTTTTAAACTAGGGCATCATGGTATATGTGTATATACTCTACAAACTAGGGTTAGAAAAATTGATAATTGATGAGAATGCATCCTAGTGATTTGATATTTGATGAACTTGATTTAGGGCATCGATAAACACTGGCATTTAGCACACCATGTGTGGTTTAACAGATGGGAAATAGATAGTTGAATCAAAACTAGGGATCAATCTTATTTTTGCAACTATTTAAATTCTTGTGTGATTTCATTTTATGGTCTATTTTGATTCTTGTTTGTCTTTGCATCATTAGGGAATTTATTTGGATGTTTTTATTTTGAAACCCTAGCATGCCCTTGTTGATCAAGGATAGGAATCCATGTAAATGTGAATGTGTGTTGGCCATATGGTTGGGTAAAGTTCATAGAGGGTGATATGTTGGGTCTCTTGATACTCATTGATGGTCATGAATCATCAACACCTTCTATGTTTTTGAGACGACCATGAAATTTTGATAATTTGCACAACATGGTGAACTTAGAACCAAAACATTCAAACTTGAACTCATCGCTAAATCCCATCTGACTTGGAAACCCCAAGTTGAACCATTTATCACGAAATCCTTGTGAGCTTGGAAAACCCAACGAATTTTCTCTTCACTAAATTCTTTAAGTGTTGCTTTCCCAAATTCGGCCTCATCGTGGATTCTACATGCTACCAAAAACTCTGACAAACCATTCATCACGGATTCTGCAAGACTTTGGATTTCTCGATGGAACTTCTATCATGAATTCCACCCCATCATGAATTACCCAGTTATGTCTTCATCATGGATTCCATGTTCCTCTAGAATTCCTGATGGGTATCCTGTCATAGATTTATCAAGGTGGTGGATTTGAAAAAAAATTCCTCTAGGAGGATTCCCATATATCTTGCACTGTTGATTTCTTGAACAATGAATTTTCCCGAGGCTTTTGTGCTTTTAAGGGTTAAGTTCTTATAATGTTGAAATTTTCTAAGGGTCAAATGATGAAATTGAATATGGTGGGTTTGTACTTTTCCAAGCATCACAAATTCTTTGATGCCTTAGATTTCTTGATGGACGTTCTATCACGAATTCCTTGAGGTCCTAGATTTTGTGGATTCCTTCCAAGAGTGGATTCTTTGAATTCCCTATGTGGCTCAAAAACCCAATAGTTGTTACAGATAATTTTTTTGAGGGATTTGAGATGAGTTCCTTTGGTATGATTATTTATAGTGCAATTTTACATATTGCCAAATGGAATGCCTTGATTTTGCTAACCATATATTTTAGATCTTTAAGAATTTTGAGTAATTATGATATGTTGACTAATAGATGCAGGCAGAATCAAGCAAGGCTAAGGCATGGAAAGGGAATAAGAAAATTGAGCCAAAGAAGGAAGAACTTTCCAGAGTTGAAAGGATGAAGTATGATTTCAAGGTAAGGCTTCCAGAGTCCAATATCACATCTCATTAGGCAGAGGTTGGGGACACCAACCTTGTAAATATTGATTTGGAGGACTTTACGAAGAGAATGTACCACTATGCCCCAATTGAATTGGTAAAGAGATCAGTACACACTAGGATAGCTCAAGAAATAGGTTTTCCTCCCTCTATACAGTGCCCTGAGCTAATAGTGGATTGTTCAACACATTATGACTCTAATAGAAGAATGATAATTAGCCCTCAAGATAGGATACTGGCCAACATAACTAAGGAGTCCCTAGCTAAGGCCTTTGGCATACCTACACACACAAGTTGGTCAAATTCAAGATTGATACAGTGAAGAAATGATACAAGAATAACCCTGAGAAGGCAGTGGAAATAATGAATGCCTCATGGATCGATAAACCAAGGTCACACTTCTCCAAACTGCCAAAGTTGCTACACAGAAGTGATTTTAAGATTGAGTATAATGATATGATCAATCTCCTCAGTCGAGTGATGGGACTGGATAAAGCCTCAATATTTGAAGACTAGATTTTCTATGGTATTGCTGAGATTGAGAAGGGCACCAACTATCATTGGGTGGGGTTGATAAGTGATAACTTGGATAGATAGCTAATGGTAGTACAAGATATAGGGAAGTTCACCATGACTTCCTATATTATTTATATGCTTGCAAGGAGCTTCAATACAAAGGATTAAGTTGCAAGGGTGTTATAGGAGAGAATAAATTTTATGAAATCTATCCACAATTGCATTTGTCAAGTACATCACATTACAAAAGGGTGAATGATGCATTCAAAATATATATTACAAGGAACTCGCAAGAATCTTTGCATGTGAGGATATTAGCTGAGGCCATGGAGCTAGTAAGGAAGTATGGATATTGGTACCTGCAATTTCCAAAGTTCATATACATCATAATTTAGGGATGTCCCTTGGTACCATGCAGGTTTCCTTAGTACCCAATTGACAAAGTTGTGCTATTAGAGGTGACAAAATTGTTAGATTCCTTTGATTTTTTTTTTAAGAATATGCATAAAGCTGGAATTGGAGGAGAATTTCCCTTGACAATTAATGGTTGGGAGGCTCTCCCTTCTTTTCAAAGTGCCCAACACTTTGGGAAAGAGATGGAATATCTTAACCTTCCCACACATACATTCAAGAGTCATTTTGATCCTTATGGGACAGCCCAGAAAGTATCCACAAGGGATTGTAGACATAAAGTTCACATTGAGGATTATTGGGAAAACTGCAGAGATGAATTAGAAGTATTCAAAAGGAAATTCTCCAAGCTATCTTTGAAGATGATAAGACTATACAAGGTCATGGATTTCCCTTACCAAATTGATGATGATGAGGACGTGATCCAATATCATGACTACATGGAAGTTTCCAATAAACCTCTCCCTCCAATAGTCTGGGTTGAGGAGGAAATCATAGATTTAACACAAGTCACTTATCTTGTCATTAAATACTCCATGCAATGGGCAAAGCACAAAATTCTGGAGTTGGAGGTAGATGAAGTTAAGCTTACATATGACTTGATGGGAGACCTAGAGTCATAATCCTTTTTAGGGGAGGAATCAGAGAAAGAAGAAGATAAGGCTAAGCAAGAGGAAGAGGAGTCAGAAGAAGAAAGGCCCTTGGTCATTAAGAAAACAAAAGGTAAAAAGGCCAAGGTAAAAATAGAAGAAGAAGAAAGGCCCTTGGTCATTAAGATACTGAGGGAGGAACTCATTAATGTGGATACTTTAGAAGAAAGAACTCAAGTCTATACAAGGAAAGCTTCTCTTAGAGTAGGAATCTTGTTTCCCAACTTGGATAATATAGAAAAGGTAGTTACAGAGCTAGAATATACTACCCAAGCAAAATCATCCAAAGATAAAGTTGTAGAAGAGGAGGAAATAGAAATTTTTCTACCTGAATAGCCCCAAGAAAACATACCTTCTGATAGAGAGGAGGACACAAAAGGAGAAAGTATTGCATTTGAAGATGTTTCCAAAGGAAAAATATCAGAGGATGAAGAACAATAAACTCCCAAAGCAAGATATCTTAGCAAGACCTTTGGTGAATAGCTTAATGAAGAGGTGTCTAAGGAAGAAGGAGAGAAAGGGGAAAAG